>PNEQ01086777.1:0-27798 GCA_003012365.1 Medauroidea extradentata | reverse complement strand
TATGGGCTCCGCACCTAGATTTGCCTGCTGGGCCAGTGAGAAGGGTGCGCGAAACCGTCACTAACAAAGGTACCCCGTAGGGTCACACAATTTGGAGGCAGCACTCAGAAGTGAGGACAGACCCTCATTAGGAAGAGAAACATCGCCCTGGCCTCAGACGATGGAGAAGTGAAGTAAAGATACGATGGGACCTGGTGAGGTGAAGAGAAGAAAGGATGACAAAAAAAGTGGAAGTTGAAAAAGACAGACATGAGATGAAGGTCCGAATAAATTGCAGGTCCCGACCGCAACCCGGTTAGTCGCCTTTTACGACAAGCACGGGCTGGCTGTGGTGGTATTCTACCCCGCCACCACACAGGGGGATGTAACATGAAAAAAATGGGAGAAGAAAGATGTTTTTTCGAATGGAAATTCGATTGCAGTGGAAGCAGTGAACCCCTTTCAACAGCAGGTGCTCAGCGAATAAAGGCTATTATAAAATGTAGTATGCAATATGGTGATGGAAAATTTATTGAACTAGAGACGAAAGTACAAGATGATCAAGACTTTACTGTACAGTGTCATAGAAGTTGTGTTTCTACCTACACTTCTAAAACACATTTGAAAAGAGCACTACTGTCGACTGGATCAGGTGATTCAGAAGCAAGTTTCTCTCATCCTAAGAAACAACGCAGGTCAAGAACAGCATTTGAATTCCAGAAACACTGCTTTTTCTGTGGAGAGAACTGTTATTTAAAAAAGGACCCGAAACACCCTGACAGATAGAGAGCAGCATATCAGTTTCGCCAGTTGGAAACAAAGAAGAAATCAGTGAAAGAATCAGTTAGGGAAGCATGTGATGCAAGAAACGATACCTGGGCTTCAGAAGTTCGACTTAGGTTATCTGGTGTGTTTTGTGACTTACATGCTTCTGACGCAATGTATCATGTAAACTGTCGAAATAAATTCAAGTACGAAGAATGTTGAATATGTAAAACGGAAGGTTGAAGAGGAAGAAGCTGTAGATCTCCCATTCCATGAAACTGTGACAGCATTATCAGCAGATAGAGAACGTATGTGGAACTGTGTCGAAGTACGCAAACTGTATACTGATAGTGGAGGATGTCTACTTAGCAAAACAAATTTGATAAAGGTTCTGCAAGACCAATTTTGCGATTTAGTTGTGCTGTCTGCATCAGGTTATACTCATATCATCACTTTCCCAAGCAAAGCAGCATCCTTTTTAAGATTATGCCCTGATGATGGCGATGATGAACTAAATACTGCTATTTCCAAAGTAGCAAAACAAATAAAACATGAAATTTCAGGACTGAAAAACAGCAATAAAGATTAATACAACTTACACGTAAGTCACGACAACGTTGTAGAAGAAACCAGCATGACCCTGATGCGCTTTTGTGGGACACTATCCACACAACTGGATAAAACCCCACCAGCTTTGCTTATTGGAAGTATAGTGTCAGCAACTCTATCAAATACAGCTACGAATCTTCAGATTGATTTAGGTGTAAAGTTTCACTATTCAAAAGTAGTGGTAAACCTATTGAATAAGTTCCAGATATCATGTACTTACGATGAAGTGTTACACTTCAAGAAGTCAGCAGCTCATGAAGTGTCAAAGAAATGTAATTTGTCCGGAATTTCAGTTGATGATACTAGCGCAACGTTTACTCAGATTGTGGTAGACAATTTCGATACAGAAATATCATCGCAAAATGGGAAAATGACTACACATTCACTAGCTGTCCTAGTTGCCCAAACGAAACCAGAAAGTGAAAGCCTTACTTCAACCACTAATTCAGTCACCATCAAAAGATTGAAGAAGAAGGATATGCAACTTGATATACACTACCAGACACCAGTAGAAAGATAACATGGAACAGAGAAGCTACCAATGCCAATACATTTAGCATTGAGATCACCTTTCCCTTTAAAAGTTTTGTGTCGTACTGTCCTATCAATTAAAAGTACAGAGGAAATCGATTTAAAGTTTTTGTAAGACATTGTCAGTGACCAAAAGTATCCAGAATTCAATGGTTACAATACGAAACTTGTCCGTGAAAGTGATGCTCAACTGAAACCTGCAACAACCGCAGTGTACAGGCCATTGATTGACATGACTCCAGCTCATCCTGATACTATAATGACTGCTTTGGTAGAAGCTCAGTATCTAACAACAAAGACTGGTCAGGAAATAACAGTATTTACTTGTGACCAACAACTTTATAAGATTGCACTTCACATTCTATGGACGTATCCTGATAAATTCAGCAATGTCGTATTGCGTCTAGGAGGGATGCATCTCTTAATGAGTTTTTGTGGTTCAGTTGGAACACTGATGGCAACCAGTGGTTTGGATGAAATAATTAAAGGAGAATTTGGGGGGAGTTAAAAAAATGATGACGGGAAAAAAATTTCAGCAAAATGTCCGTGCATTGAGAATGGTTGCTGAAGAGGTATTAAGAAGTGTTTTTGATGCTACCGTGATAACAGACTTTGCAGACCTTCTCTTAAAGCTTGACACATTAGCTGGAAAAAGCAAAACAGCTAAGCTAAGGGTTGATGTGTTGATAAAGCCAGTCTTCTTAATGATGAAATATGTGAGGGCTGAGAGAGAGGGAGACTGGTCATTACACATAGAAACAGTGAAACAAATGATGCCCTACTTCTTCGCTGCCGCACATACCAATTACGCACGGTACGGGCTATTCTACCTCACATCTTTAGAAAAACTACCTGCATCTACTTTGAAGCATTTCCTTACTGGCAATCATGTCATGCGTCATAACCCTGGCTTATGGAATGGTATACGGAGCGACATGTGGATAGAGACTACATTTATGATATTCGGCTACAGTCAAGGTGGGATAATAGGCATTACTTTAAAACCAGAAACTGTGAAAACATGGGCTTTGAGCTTGCACATATGTTCACAATTAGAACTGGATTTAGATAAGTTAAGTGAAGAGAGGAAGGATGTGGTACAAAAGACGCACAAAGAAGAAATGCTGTCTAGAATCGTTTCTGATCGAAAAGACATAGAAGGAATAAGAAAGAAACTAAGGATCTTCATTGACCCACTGGCGCCCAGTACTCACTCACAAAATGTAGTTAACATAGCTTCGGGCTTGGTTTTGCCGAATACTGTTAATGTACACGACACTGTCCACATTGGAACTCAGCAGTTAAAAAAATTTCAAGAAGGCTGGCCATCAAGTTTTCATTTGCCTATACAAAAGTTAGTTGTAACTGGGTCTACAGCAAAGAAACATGTAAATGTTGGTAGCGTAAAGGTTTTTGATACAAGTATTATTTATTCTCGAGTTATAGGACTTCAGGCAAGCTCAAGACCAGTAGATATCAGTCATGTTCTGTCCCATGAACTTTCACCTCTACCAGCGTCAATGTTTACAGACTCAGGAGAAATGAGGATCTGAAAAACTAAATACAGCGCAAAGAAACTTCTCCAGGTTTGTTGCTCAAGAAGAAAGATAGGTGTCGAAAACACACTTATCGTAATTGATGGATCTGCACTTTTATGGTGTGTGCAGTGGCCAGACAAGGGGAGTGTACAGGACTTCATAAATGCACTAAAAACATCTGTAAGCAAACATTTGCAACAAGGGAATGTGAACCTAGTTTTTGATCGGTACAAGCCGTTTAGTACCACGCAAGATCAGGTAGATCTACTGGAGTAACCAGAGTTCGCGCACTCACATATGCAACATCTCTGCCAGCACGGAGAGAGAAATTTTGAGCTCAAATGAAAACAAGAAGACATTAATAGAACTGATTTGCAGTAGCATTGTTGGTGACGAATCGTTTAACAAAGACCATAGTACTAAACACAGGCTAATTGTTACAGGTCCACAAGAAGAACCTTACGAGATGTATCGTGAAGTAAAACGAAGGCACGATCTAAGAAATACTCACGAAGAAGCAGATACGATTTTTGTACAGCAAGCTATCCTGGCTGCTGATGATGTAGACAAACAGGTTGTCGTCATATCTGATGACACAGATGTTTTCCTTCTCCTTATGTACTTCTACAACCTTAAGAATATATCTGCAACTATTCTGATGGAATTACATGTTCATGGTCGTACACGAATTGACATTGGAGCTTCTGCTATTCAACATGAGAAAATAATACCTGATGTCCTAGCAGCTCATGCTATCACTGGATGTGACACCACTGCCATGTGTTATGGAATTGGAAAGAATAAAGCAATTAAGGTTTTGAAAAGAGGACACTCCTTGTCATTGGTTGGAGATCTACATGCTGATCTTTGTGAAATGAAATTGCAAGCATCGAAGTTTATATCAGCATGTTATGGAGCAAGCAAGTGTAACACAACTTCTGAGGCTCGTGTAAAACTGTGGGCCGACAAAGTTGGAAGTGGTACATCACAACTACCGAACCTGTGCTCACTGCCCCCAACTAATTCAGCATTTGAAGAGAACCTTAAACGAGCTCACCTACAAACCTGCATTTGGAAACATTCAATGGAATCTGACCCACCAGATTTAGATTCACTGCTTCACGGTTTCTACAAGGATGAAAACTCGAGATGCCTTCTACCCACAAGTATGCCAGAGAATATTCCAGTTGCACCACCGGAAATTCTTAAATTGGTCAAGTGCTCTTGTGAAAGTGTATTGCCATGCAACAGCAATCGATGTAGTTGCAGGAGTGCCAGCCTACCATGCACCATGTTTTGTTCATGTACAAATAGTTCTTGTTCCAATGATTTGACAAGGTTTACTGAAGCAGAAGTGGAAACGGATGAAAATTATGTTGATGAACCAAATGTAGACTGATTTTTATCTAGAACACATTTTGCTTGTCTTGATTCATGGATGTTTCATGTTTATACAAATAGGATATTACCATATTATACTTGTTAAATAATATTACACAATCAACATTGTTTATGCTTGTGAAATACATTTATTTTGTGCACTAATCGCCTAATAAACACTATTTTCAATAGTGTTCTTGAACTCAGCATCATAATAAACATGATTTGATGTCAAATATGATAATTTTTAAATGCAAGTACTTTATAGCCACCATTTAGGCTGACATATTGAATATACTGAGTTGCCCAAGTGTGACAGAATGTCATCATCCATTTTCTTGAAGCTTAATATGTCCTAGTACTTATTCAGAAATAAAAAAAAAACTTAATCCAAAATTTTGAAGTTTTGGTTTAGGCAGCCGGACTAGGAGGGGAGAACAGCAAGGTAAGAGTATCAGTAATTTTAAAGTAGGTGACAAGGTGCTCTTAAGGGTATGGAGAAGAGTGAATTCCTATTAGAGAATGCTGTTCTTGTTATATGAGGGGCCGTTTATCATTTTGAGAAATGCAGGAGCAAATGTCTGGGAACTGGGACACATGACTACTAATGGATGTGTCAAAGGCTGTTTCAATCACTATTTGCTGAAGCCATATATTGAGTAAAACCACTAGTTGGTTTTTTCATGTAACCTTTTCTTTTTGTGTGTTTGTATTATTCTAGTGTTTGTTCTGCAAGTGATTGCAGTTGTTTTATTGTAAAACAATAACGATACGTTTGTGTGTAAATATTTTTTATTATAAATAACAGTATCAGGAGACTGTGCTATGCTCATCATAAACTGGGAGCATTAATAAGATTTCTTTCTGAAAATTAAAGCAACTGTCATCAGAAATTGATACAATGAAACATTCAATTGTATTAACAATTTAGGGATGTGTGGATTTATTGCTATGTACTAAGTATGGAATTGTGAAATTTAGTTTTACTTTCTCCAAATTAGTTCTGAATGCCACCAAAGCTCTAGTCCAAGAAGAATACCATAGTGAGATTGTAATTTAACAACACATACACTGGATATTAGGTAACTTGTGTAGCTGATAATTACATTATATTTCATGATGATATATTTTTTAATAACTAGTAGTACTTCTGTGAATTGGAATTTAACCTTTGAGACTAACCTTAAATGAGTTTGAGATTTGAATTAATATTACGATTTCGAGGTTTCTGTTTGTGAACAGACATAAGCTTGAAAATTTCTTAACTTGTGTACTAGAGTTGTTTATACTAACCTAATATACAATCTGTAGTTTAATGTGTTTCCGAATTTAATTTGAAAACAAAAAAAAATTCCTGAATTATAGCAGCAAGCCTATGAGTCAGTTATCGTAACTGAAAGTTCATGGTAAATATTATGATTTTATGCACTTGAAAAGAGTTGTATGTTTATCGTTATCATTGAGTGGCCGTCCACGGCTGGAACTCAAAGATAAGGGAATTCTGCGATTGAGATGATAGGCATATGTAAAGAATGTCTATTGATGTGTTTCCAGTTTACTATGTAATATTCTTTTTTTTTTGTGAATTAAGAAGCTTTGTCGTTGTTCCACAATGTATTTATGGATTCTATTTTTGGTGTTTACCTCGTCGTGATCCAAGGGCATTTATAGTGTTTAATTTATAGTGTTTGCCTCGTCGTTGATGCAAAGGGAATGATGTTTAGGTTGTATGTTGTTGGGCAGCCTCCCCATAAGCAGTTTTACAGTATGATCTAATGTAAGTGCATTTTGTGTAATGTGATCGGAGGAAGGAATAGTGACAATTTCGAAAATGTTCAGATTCTTTTCCTCTGTAAAACGTATGGATATATGTAAACAATGTCATGTTGTAAGAAAAGAAAAACAAACATATTAAAGTTTGCATTAATGAATTATTGTAGATTACATCTGCAATGAATGAAATTTATAATCAGATATTTGGAAAGTAAGTTCAGGCTCAGGGATATCGGGCTGCCCACTACATATAATAATTTAAATGTTTCTCGTTCCTTCACTTTGGTGGTTCAATAGAAACTCTATTGATATGTTTTAATGGGAAAAAATGATGCATGCAGACCAACTATGCGCCTGGACTTGCCTCTATTTTTTTACCAAACCTCGAAATCTGAAGTTGAATTTTATGTGCCGAGCTGATTAATAATTGTAAAGAGTTTTCTTATTTTGTTTGTCATTTATTATGCTAATGTAAATCATAGATGACAAAAAAACGAAAACAGGAAATTATTTACTGTAGTACCATTGAACATTGGTTAACGAGAACAGACAATACCTCGGCGTAATTCATCATAGAGTTGCGAGTGTGTCATAGACTGCACTGGTAAATTGAGTTGCATAAATAATAATAAATCCATATAACACTAGGAACATTACTATAATTTTTAAAAACTATTTTTAATTTAAATGTTATGTATTTACGTGTGCGATCGTGCATCTACATTACCATTATATAACCATCTAAACATGCTGCACTAAAATAGAAATTTTTTTAAAACCCATTTGTTTCATTTGTTTCAAACACATTTCGCAAATTTTAGGTTAAAGTTACAGTTTTTTTGCACTAAAAACAAAGACAAACGAACACACATAGAGAGATCAATGTTACTAACATAAATACAGAGATCGATAGCATTCGAGACAATCGATAATGCTAGCGGCGGCATCTCTTACCGCCATGAATTTATTTTGCTGTGAGTGCAGGCATTGCACGCAATCACGGTATTCTCCTATGACTTTGCAAGTGATCACTATCTTCGCTGTAGTGATTCCTCTCTGTTCTATTTCCAAACAAGTTTGGATGTCCTTCCTACATTCGTTATCTGTGACTCTGACATCTCGTGTTTATGTCGTCTTCTGATGGGCGAAAAACATAAACAGATGGAAAAATAAAATATTGATAATGTGATTTGCAGGAAAATTTTACATTACACAAAATGGGAAACAAACAGGACCTGAATAAAAAAGTTCAAATCGCTGGAAAACTTAAATAACGGTAATGTAAATATCGGCTGGGAATGTTTGCTTCGTGGGCAGCAGTGAATGTCTTTTATTGTTCGCTAGAAATGTTCGTTTTAAATTTTACATTGTTGGTTGAAAATAATATTAAAAACAATCGATACGCCTAAATTTTGGGCTGTGGAACAAGAGCTATGGATGCCGGAAAAACGATACTTACGAAAAAGATCGACGTGGACTTCTTAAACATTGTTTTAAATAAGAAAATTTTCGAGATCAACCAAAAAAACTATAGATATGGGAAAACGATGGAAACGAAAACGATGCAACGATTCTCTGTTGTATTTCAAAGTGTACTGTAGCAACCAGTTCGGTTTGATTGAAGTGTTGCTAGATGCTACATTTTTACCACAGGAAAATAATTGTGAAATTCAAGTGTGTTCTGTACTGTGTTGAATGGTGTGAAATGTTGAGCTATTGTGGAATTTGATGTTAACTGTACTAATGTAATTCTGGTTCTTGGTACGATGTTTCATATTGGATGTTGTTAAAAATTGATACTCAGTTTCATTTTGTGACAAAATAGCAACTTCATATTACTGTATTTGTGCGCATATACGCCGCACCCTAATTTTTTGGCAAAATTTTAAGGAAAAATAACAGAAAAGATATGTGTTAAAAAATATACGGTAGGCCTACGTGTTTAAAGTGTATATAGCAACTTAAATTTTTGTACTGGTAAATAATACTAGTGTTAAGTACTTTAAAGTGACTTTTTAATGTGACTTTTTAATGTGACATTCACTTAACAATATTGTGCAACTGACTATCTCAAGAGTATATCACATGCTTGGCAGTGGCGCAGGCCATAATCCAAGTAAAACATCCCATGTTTAGCAGTCGTAACCGGCAGCACCAGTACGCGCCATAAAATGTATGTGGCTCGGACCCGAAGATGTTGAGTATTATTATCATCCTCACTATTTTCGTTAAATATTAAGGCAAACTACTTAATTTTTTCAAATTTGGTACGGAGAAAAAAAATTTCGAAATATCTTTCCCAGATATCTCGCAAAAAGGCCGCACCCTACTTTTTCAACTAATTTTTTGGTCAAAAGAGTGCGGCCCGTGTGTTAACAAATATGGTATTTGGGGGTTGTGAAGTTTTCAGCCACTTAGCCATCTTACTTAAATTTATAGAAAATATCGAATTTCTTAATTTAAATATTTAAAAACAGTATTGGTTCATCAGGGGTTCAGGATGATACAACAGGATTATATAACTTAGTAATTTAAATTTACAATTCAAAATTATAATATAAAATACATTCGGGAATTTTAAAGTAGAGTCGTTTGTTCATTTTGCTGGCTTCTTTGGTTTCAAACTGACCAGGATAGAATTTCAATTATTTTTGCCAATGTAACTTTTTCTTAGTATTTTTCCTAATTTTTGACTTTTGGAAAATTTTAGTAGTTTATTGAATATTCCTGGTTAGATGAGTAACACCTTGTGTTGCAAGCCTCTCCAGGCTGTAGAATTTCTGGTGCTGAAATGGTTGATCGCTAGTTTCATGGAATTTCTTCATGACGTAAGTTGTTAACGCACATTGGTCAGCCGTCTCAGAGGGTTTCTTAGAGTATTGCGCCGCGAAAGTATTTCCGTTCATGCGCACAGTTTGTCCCCAATTAGTGTATTTGTATTAATATTCTGTATTATTTTGATGTAAGACCTATAGATTCAATTTTTGTACCCCCTAAGTGTAATTTTGGATTTTGCTGTATCAGTATGCTGAGGCGTGCTATTACTTAACATGTCCATCGAATCTTTATCAATCGTGTAGTGATGGCGGAGGAAAGATGTGTGCAAGTCGCGAGGGCACAGCAGG
Source organism: Medauroidea extradentata (assembly GCA_003012365.1). NCBI lineage: Eukaryota > Metazoa > Arthropoda > Insecta > Phasmatodea > Phasmatidae > Medauroidea > Medauroidea extradentata. The sequence goes on along the minus strand of PNEQ01086777.1, from coordinate 18,098 downwards.
GCTGGCACTGGGAGTGCTGGAGAGGCCATTGTGGATCATAGTCCCACTAAAGTTTATATAATGCTATTTTATCATTTTAAGGTGGCGGGAAATAACCAAATTTTTAGCCAACTTTTTTTTCCTTACAATTCAAAATAGGACATGGTAGTTCCAGACATCTGGCTTTGATAACAATTGTTCTGTTTGTGTTTGGTACCGAACCACCAATTGTAATAGCATCAAGAAGCGTAAATGTAAAATGTATGAAAATATACCAACAGCTGCAATATTACGTTGAGTTTTACTCAATGAAATCAGAATGAAAAATTACGCCTCAATATAATCAAAACCAAACACTGAGCTATCTGGAGTTCACCATACAGAACCTCAACTTATGTGTCGGTAAACAACGACGCATCACATAAACTAGTGCCGCGATCAGGGACTCGTCATATCTAGTGGCCAGGGAACATCGCAGCCCTGTTACAACATGTAAAATGTATTATTTGAAACTGGCATTGTGAAATAAAAACTGTATTGAGTTTAATTTTATCATACGATACCAGTACATTGGTAATGAATAATAAAATAAAATCACATTGCTTTGTGCAGAATACAGTATAGTAGTAGTACTGCTATCATACAACTACAGGAAAGCACCATCGCTACCAACTGCGACTATAACACTTTAGTTGAACGAACTCGTGGTTCAGTCCCACCAAAGACGTTTATTATAAACTAGAATTTAATTTAATTTGTACAAATTTTGGAAACATCTATTTCTTCCTCAAATAAAATAATTAACGTTAACATACTAACACGACCACAAATTTTTATAAAATAACCAACGTGCAAGTATAAAAACATGTACTACGAACTTTATTTTGCAGAATTTTCCTTAATACACCGACCAACGAGCTATATAGTTAACATAGAGGGGTGGAAATGCTTCCAAAGTGAAGCCCAATTGAACGGCTGTTTTGACCCAAGAAAACATGGCGAACAGCAGTGTGGCCAACATTATGTTGAAAAACAGTCATATGTTTGCATAAAATCTGTTACTTTAGAGCTCCACTATATTCCCGCTAAACGCAGGAAAAAATGCAAATAATTATTGTAATAAATTATACTGTAATAATGTATAAATTAGCATAATCGCTCTCGTCTCTGGACCGGATATAAGAGTCCGCCATTTTATCTAGGGTCAAAATAACATGTTCAATTGGGCTTCACCTCAGAGCCTTGGAGATTGCTGTTTCCGCCTCTCTGTGTTTACTATATAGCTCGTTGATACCGACGTATACAATCGCAAACAATAATAAACTCAAGTGTAATGTCATAGCTAGTGACCATACAAGAAGGAACATAACATGAGCTACGATTAGTGCACAATCGAATCGATCAATCGAACGAACATGTTCCAAATGGTATGTGTTGCGATTTGGAGGTTTGTTGCATAATAGGACATGGTACATAATTCAATGCTAAAAGCATTTATCTCTAACTGTAGGTTTCTTGAAGCCAATTTGCGAAACAATAGCAATCCTAGACAATAGTTTTAGCCAACGTTTTAAACAAAATTGTTTCCAGTGTTACGAAATTCTGAGGCATCTGACGCCGGAACCTCGTACATTTAATTGCGGCGCAAGAAATCATGTTTAACGAAATCAGTAATTCTGGATAAATATTTACTCATAAAGTTGGCAAATACCATGATGTAGGATTGTCACTGAGTATTTTATCCATATTGGCTTCGAAAAAAGCGTAGAAATCAATCGATGTTTTCAGCATTTACTTATCCACCACACACTCTTAAATGTCGGTTACATTTTTAAGTGTCAACTGTTGTGTTGTGTAATTAACATAACAATAAATGCAAGAGAAAGAAGCAAAAGTCATTTTTTTGTTTCCTGTTAGCAAAAACTACGCCATTTTTACTGTAATTGGCCATAAATTTTGTGGTGCCAGTTGGCAACTCGTTCAACGCGATAGCAGGAAAAATGCAAGCCAAAACAAAACAGTTCCAGTCTCCGTAGATCTACGTTTTAACCATTAACTATTGAATTTGTGACTAAGAATTTTCGCAGTTATTTTTTCAACTTGTGTTTATTTATAACACGTGTTATTTTGATAATGCTTGGTTCGTGGAAAAGACAATCAATTGATTTGAGAACGAAAAAAAAAAAACTCTGCAAGCAGTGGACGGTGAAAAAACAAGTGATATTGCAAAAAATTCGGGATCGCGAAGTCAACACTCTCGACAATACTTTTGCAACGAGCTACACTGCAAAACAAAGATCTTTGCTTGCCAGATAACCGCAATATAATTTGTACTTCATCAAATGTCGCCCTTGAAAAAAAAAATGTTTGTTTGGCTGATGCATTCCAGGGCATCTAATATTCCTGTTTCTGCAATTTACTTTTAAAAAAAGCTCGCGAGATGGCTCTTCAAATGGGACCTAATCTTCAGGCTTCAGGGAGTTGGCTTCATAGGTTCAAAGACAAATGGAACCTGAGCACAAGTGTGTGGTGAAAAAGATTTTGCTGCTTCATCAATCCAAGAAAATTAGACGAAGCTGGTCTTTTTATTCAATCTCCTTCCTGACAAGACACTGGGTGTCAAAGGAGAAACTTGTCATTGGGGAAAAAGTAAGGAAAGACTCAGTGTGTGGTTTTGTGCAAATAGTGATGGTAGTGAAAAACTTGAAGTGCTTGTAATTGGCAAATTTGTTAAACCAAGGTGTTTCAAGAACATCAAGTGCCTGCCTTGTACCTACAGGAACAATAAAAATGTGTGGACGACATCATCTATTTTTCAGATGTGGCTGAACTCGCTAGTTGCACAAATGGGCGTCGAGAACAGGAAAATTCTGTTTCTTGACAGATGTCCTGCACACAATGCTCAAACCTCAAAGCTAAGGAATGATAAAGTAATATATTTCCCCCCAAATTGCACCAGCAAACTGCAACGAATGAACCAGGGTGTTATTGTCCAGGTGAAACACCACTATAGGAAACAGGTCGTCCAGAACCTTCTGCGACAGATCGACAGTAATTCAAATGGATAAGTTATTCCAAAGTGGAACGTATTGCAAGCAATACATACGTAGGCTGTGCTTGTCCTGGAGCAAGATTTCTTCGACGGCCATAGTTAATTGCTTCACAAAAGCACGGTATTCTTCTGGCAGTGTTGCTCATGTTGCTGAAGTTGCAGAATAAATAAAATAATTGTAAGCTCAGTAGGCACAGATCGTCAGCCAAAATCAGCAGATGCAGGGTCCTTTGAAGATTTCGCGAAGGTTGATGACAACTTAGCAACTTGCCCACCGCAATCAGACACACTAGTTTCGGTGGAATTGGCGGAAGTTGAAGAAGTTGATGAAACAGAAAGAAGTGAAAAGGTAAAAACAAGAGCTTATCAGCCCAGCTAGGAGTGAAGTTTGCTGAGTGCTCACTGTTTAAGAACATATTTTTGTAACATGTAACGGACCGAAACACCACATGGTTACTCCGCAGGAGATTGAAATAGATTTACATGATCAATAATTTTTAAAAGCAGAAAAGAATAGATGATTTTTTTCTTCTAAGTAGATCTGTCGTAATGAAGAAATGGTATGTACAATTCTTGTTTTGAAATTTACAGTATTTTTGCTGTGCACTGTTTATGTTCCAAGAAAATTAATTTACCTTTACATTTTTTAGCTGAATTGTAGCGCGATATGTCAATTTTATTGAAATTCAATATAAAGAACTTCATTATAACAAACTCTATCGTTTTTTGGTCCGTTCATATTCTTTATAGTAAAGCTTTCCTGTAGGTAGAGAAACATAATTTTTAATAGTGTATTGAAGGAGTTTACATGTAGATTGTAACTAATGCTAATATACTGTATGTACCCAGGTACCACCCGCACCTTTCTTTCCAAAATATAAGTTTGCAAAAGTGGGGTGCGGGTGGTATGTGGGTCAAACTGTACTTGGGCCATTTTTGCACGAAAAGTGCCGCCACGCAGGTAATCTGCCGTAGTACAAATTGACACCCATATACTGCTGCAAGGTATTGTTTTATGTGAAATGCCTTGATAAATTCATGTACTGGCTGTAACCATGTGGAATGATTATGTCGGCCACGTAGCTGAGAAGGTGGTTGAAGATGGAATAGGCTGATGGAAAGAAGCATATATGGAGGTGGGTGTGGGCAATTGAGCCAGCAGTCAAGGTCACATTGTTCTCGGGGTTGTCCAGTTGCAGATTGCTGCGCACAAACTATCTCAAGGGCGATTTAGTGAAGCACATACAGTTAAGTACCGAGTGACTTCACACGCGTACCGGCTGAAAGTTTTCAGATGATACGTAAAGGCTGCTTTCATTCACAGTTGCAGTAAAATGAAAGATTATCAGTGAAACAAGAGAGATCGGTAATGTGCTGCGGGAAGAATATACGATGACGAATCGTGTGTGCGAGATTGGAGGAAAAATAAAGAGAAGATACTAATGGCCAGTGGTGAGAGATGTGTGTTTCGTGGTGCGGCAGCGAAGTTTCCGGGAATACGGCGGAACCCGGCAGTTACGTTCCTGCGAATAACACTTCCCCATCAATTAAACCACTTTCTTCTGGTCCCACCATTTATCCTATGTATACAATACATTGCATTCCCGCTACTTACACGGTAAAATCAAGTGCCTTCCAGCGATTTACACCATTTCACATGCCGTTTCATGTCGTGTTGTATTCGTATAATCTGTTTGTTATTACATGATAACAACCGCGACTGTTGTAAAAAAATGTTCAGTTTTAATTATAATCATCGATTTCTCGAACAAAGCATTGTTTCATTCAGTGGTGTCTCCTGAACAAATGTGGTGGGCGTGCGGTCGGGGGCATTTTCGTTTCATAAAGGAACAACGTTGCCTGTAATAAAGTGGGTGGTCCGGTGGTCTTCCCCACAACAATTCGGATTTCAAGGTGCAAAATGGTGCTATGTAAGCAGTTTTTGTATCTAAATATGAAATATTCTGCTGGTAAAAGTATTTGTATTTTTTTCAGCAATGTTTGGAAATACATATTTTTAAATAAAACGTTTATAAGATAATTATTTTTAAATATATAGGAGGAAGGAATGAGTTGAAAGTTACAAACTCATAAAAACATTTCTTACAGACATTATACATAAATATATAGATGTATAATCACACTGAAATTGAATATATTTGTACAAAACTGTTTTGGACCAACTGTTTGACAGTCTCATTTTCCTACATTGTCAATATGTGATAGATACACTACCACAGCAGCATTTCTAAAAACAAATAACTTTAATATAAATTACATGAATTAAAAACTATCATTGTTAAAAGTACTGTGATAAACAAGTTTACACGAATAATAGAATACAATATGTGCATTACGGATACTGTCCCGTCTTGTAAAACGCCATCACCAACCTGCCCGCACTCCCGCAATAACTCTCCAGGCAGTAGGTAGGCACAGCACAGCAAGCGACAGGGCGATCTTCAAGGTAGCGGCGCGCCTTACCTCCCCTTACTAAAGAATCAACAGTGGTCACTAGCATTCCTCCTCTCTTTTTATCGGCAGCACTCGCAGCTTTTCTCCCTCCACCGGCGCCATAATTCTGACACACTGAGCATGCAGCTAGTTGGCAACATGCTATAGTCTTGTCTCTCTCTTCTTTCTGTTTCCTACACACTTGGATTGGCGTTCACAAGTGACAACGCACACAGGTAGGAGCCAGGCGACCGACGACACATTCGGCAAAAAAAGAACGAATTGTTACAGATTAATGTATGCACTTTTGTAACTGATTTTCGCTACGTACAGTATTTTAGTGCAACGACGGGTCGTGAAAGAAACCCTTTAACAGTTGAGTAGAAGTTAAACATTTTGAGACAGTTGGGTTGCACATCGCCCTAGCCAAGGAATTGGATATCCCAGTGTCTACACTAAACACTATTGTGCGTAGTCGAATGCCTATTGAAAACACCGCACAACAAAGCAGGCCAATGGCTAAAAAAAAGTTAAAACAGTGAAGGTGTCCAAGTACCAAGAACTAGACGGCTTGATTAAGGAGTGGTTTGATGCTACACGGAGTGCAACATTCCAGTAGACGGAAGATTAACTCGCGAGAAAGCGAACAAGATCACTGATCGCTTGAGAATTGATTTTACACCATCAAATGGTTGGATTGACATATTTAAAAAGAGATACAATGTTGTGTACCATACAGTGTGCGGCAAAAGTGTAGATGTGTAAACAGTTTAACACTGGAAAAACACATTGCCAGACATGTTGAAGGGTTATCACCCGAAGGACATTTTTAACGCCGATGAGACCAGGTTGATTACTATGCACTCCCCAACAAGACTTTAAATTTCAAAGGAGAAAAAGGCCATGGAAGGAAATTAAGTAAACTGAGAATGACTGTTTTGTTGTTTGTTAATTCTGATGCAACAGAAAAGCTGACTTCTACAGTAGTTGAAAAATCTTTAAAACCTAGGTGATTTAAAGGTACCAAAACTTTTCCAACAAAGAGCCATTGATGACTGAAGCCCTTTTCAGTTCCCAGCTCCATGCATTAGATGCCGAAATGGTGGTGCAAAACCGCAAAATAATTTTGTTTGTTGACAATTTCTCAGCACATCCAAAAGAAATTGCCCTCCGCAATGTGAAACTAGTATTTTCCCCTATTACTGCACTAGTGAACTTCAACCCCTAGACCTTGAGATAATTCACTCCAAGTTGAAGTACAGGAAGCGACTCGTACAGAAGGCTATCTCGATGCTGGATTCCGGGCGAGGCCTTCAATATGAGATACACTCTGTCCTGGGGTCAACATTGAGGAATTCGTTAATATTGATGCAGCTGTAGTCACTTCGGAAGTGCAAACATTGGAGGACATCATTTACCGGCATGTGCAGAACAAGGAGGACGTGGAGGATGTAGAAGAGGATGTAGAAGAGGAGGAAGATGATGAGGAAGAGCCAGTATCAGTGTGTAGCTACAGCGAGGCACTACACGCTATGGGCATGGTGCGAAATTATTTATCTACAGTTTCTGGAAGTAATCAGGTGTTTAATCACTTGAATAAAGTGAAAAATAACCTAGAGAGTGTTGGGATCACCTCAAAACATCAAAGCAAAATATCAGACTTTAAGTGGCAGTGATTGATGATTTTCCTTTTTTTAGTTTTTTAGTGTAAATACAGTTCTATACAAAGTGTAATTATGTAATCTTTTAGTTTCAATGTTGACTAAATACTTCTTTGCCAGCTGAGCAAGGTAAGTCGAAAGTTTAAATATTTGTGTCTACCGAATTTACATTTTTCTCGATAATTTTAAGTTCATCCATATGTTTGGATTGTATTATGGTTTATTTGTAACTTCAAAGTGTCACGTTGATAAATGTTACAAAGTATTTTTTACTACAGTTTAGAATTTTAATTATTATTTATTAACTACCAATCAATAAACATATGCAATGCAATTGTTCTAGTAATTGATTATTGTGGTGTTGACTCGAAATAGTTATTTCGTGCAATTTTCAGTAAAATATTTACTTTCCCTTAAATTACACTTTCCCTCGAATTACATCATTTTTAGTTTTCCACCTGAAAAGTATAATTCAAAGGTTTCACATATAGAGGAAAAACTCCTCACCTACATTCAGGACAGGCGACAATTTGGGTACGGTGTGAGCACAGAAATGTGTTCCCTAAAGGCGCTGCAAATCGCTCGTGAACTCAGTGAGGGTGAAGGCTTTAAAGCAAGTAGAGTGAGTGAGAGATTTTGGTCAGCGCTTAACAGCGAGGTCTTTAGCGCTGGTGAGGGGTGATGTGATGTGAGTATGGAGCAGCGCCGGAATGAATGGGCGGTTAAAGCAAGTAGAAACTGGATGCAAAGATTCATGGTGAGGAATGATTTGTCGATGAGGTGGCGTTCTACAATCTCCCAGCATTTGCCGGCAACGTACGAGTAAAAGTTATGGCAATTCAGAAGCACGTTTTAAAGCTGTAGAAGGAACACCAGTATTTGTATTCACAAATAGGAAATGCAGACCAAAACCCCGTTTATTTTGATATGCCGGCAGATACGACTGTTGAAACTAAAGGTTTGAAAACTGTGCGAGTCGTAACTGGTGGCTGCGAAACGATGCGATGTACTGTAATGTTGACACTTCTTTCGGATGGAAAAAAACTGCCTCCCTGTGTTATTTTCAAACGGAAATCGATTCCGAAAAATGACAAATTCCCACACTGTATCATGTGAAGGCACAAGTAAAGGGATGGATGGACCATACGATGGTTGCGAACTGGATCGGATGTGTGTGGGAACGACGGCCCGGTGCTTTGTTAAAATTACGAAGCATGCTGGTGTTGGACAGCTTTCGGGGTCATCTTACCACAGAAACAAAGAATTGTCTGAAAGCTGGCCGAAGAGACCTAGTTGCTATACCTGGAGGACTAATTTCAGTTCTACAGCCACTCGACGTCTGTATCAATCGGCCGTTTAAAGAACACCTGCAGCGGCAATACTCCGAGTGAATGCCAAGCAACAACCACGAGATAACACCGACTGGGAGAATAGGGCGACCAAGCTGAAATCTTGTGTGTCAGTGGATTCTCAATGCCTGGTCAGCGATCCCGGAAGTATTGGTCGTTAGGGCTTTCAAAACTTGCTACGTTTCAAATGCACTTGATGGCACAGAAGACGACTTAAGCTCTGATTAAGCTTGTTCAGACACTGGCAGTACTGACAACAGTTGGAAGAAATCTAGGGTACCTAACCGATACAGTTATAGACAGATGGCTGTGACAAACCTGTTTATATTTTGTTTATTTTTACTGCTTTTTGTGATATTTTGTATGTAACTTTGGCCTATTTATCTAATAAATACCGTACAGGTAAGTGTAAATATCAATATTTTTTGTGTAGAACATACCATGTTTACATTATGCACTATTTTTTCTTACGTAATTATGTGAGCCAAGTTTACTGACTGGGACGAGAGACGCGCTTTATCGATCGTTCGTTGCGCAGCACGCAACAAGGCAGCGAGAGTGACAGAGAAAATAGTAGACAGCTGGCAAGGTCACGCACACTCGCGCCTAGCCAGATATCTTATTTGTCGCCTGCTATGTTGTCATGCATCACTCTCACCCACCTTCTATTTGTCGTTGTTGTTAAATATCGGGACTAAAATGTACGTTTCACTTAGTAATTCTTTAAGAATTGTGACTTTAAAAGCAATCTAACTCCTGATACAAAAAGATTTCTTTACATGCAGATCTGCTGTGAAATTTTTTTCCCACAATGTCATTCTAAAAACAAGGGTGTGGATCTTACACGGGGGCGGTGATACCTAGGTATATACAGAATAATTTCACGAGAACTATTTTTAGAGTGGTGAAAATAAGATAATAAATGTCTCAAAACATTATACTCAACCGAAAATATATTTGAACTTGAGGAATCAACATGCATTTCATTTATTATAAATAAAAAAAGTGCTGAAATTGTGGAAAGAAGACACTGAAACAAATGTAAATCACATGGTTTATGACATGTTTTGACATCAGGTGATGAGCACATGATGGCGGAAGGATACATAGTTTATTTGTTTACACAGAACTACTCTCACACATCTGTCAAAACAATGGAAAGTTTTCATGAGATAGACTGTAACTAAAGTGCAGGTGGACAAAGTACTCGATGCACGCACAATCATAGCGAAAAGACAAAAGCACTACTTCACAAGATGGCTACAAAGAAAATAACACAACGTGTGTTGCGTACAAAATTACGATTAAATCTAACATAATCCAGCTCTACTTGGGATAGCAGCAGCCTATGTAAGCTGTATCACGGCTGTACAGTGTAACAATCGCCTATCTCCGGTATAACATGTGGATGTATTGGGGGGGGGGGAGGAAATTAGACAAAAGTCTAAAGTAAAATTAATGATACACCGTCCCTATTATTAAAATAACTTTAATTCAATAATATATAAAGTGAGGAATTATGTAAAGTACGGTTCTAAACAAAAAATGAAGGCATATTAATAAAAAACTAAGATCAGAGAAATTGCTTCCTGACATTTGCCCCTCCCGAAGAAATTTGTGTTCCACAAATTCAATTACACCAACAAATCAATAAAAACAAAAACTATTCTTATTGGGACCACAGAATTATAAAATCTGAACGAAATTACTATCCTGGCATTCTAAAACAATGACTTTTACTTTTATATAAAAATGAGGGCCTCTTTTTTTACTCCTTGCATTACTTTTCAATGTACTTTGACTTATAACAGACAATTACTTACATTTCAATGATTCACTTTTTTTATCTTATATGTGTGTGTGTGTGTCAGAAGAATCGAAAAATACCGAAATTGAGCAACCTTATCTTGCTGAGTCTGAAAGTGGCTCGAAGCTGCTGTCTTGCAATGTGCTGAAGTTGTAAAGAAAGGATTAAGACCAGGAATGTTGACGTCTAACAATCTGCACCTCATCGAACCATCAAAACAGCCAGTAGTGCTCCAGCCAGCAAGTGGTCGAGTTACAGCAGGATCCCAGATAATGGAACACCAAAGAACCTACAGCATAACATAGAGGCAATAGCTACACATAAAACAACTTTACACACGACCCAATCTTCAAAACTCTTTCAAATAAATCTGAGGCTGATTTCAGATTGAAAAGACACTGTACCAAATCAACTCTTACCAATTACTCATCAATCGAATAAAAATATTTAATACACATAACATTAATTAAAAGCTCATAACTCAAGTTTTGGAGCAAAACGGATAAATCAAGGATAAACTTAGGATATAATGATTTTTTTCTGACGAGATGTTTAAAAAAAAAAAAAAAGCTCAAAGCGAAACATTTTTACTGTTGTAGTTGATGGGGGACAATGTGCGTGGTTTGTTCAAAATGAAATGAACCAATTTTTAAAAGCAACGCTACTGCAATACCTATAATCATTCTCTTGTTTATAGCCGTATAAAGAACTGTGTACCACGAGATATGTACATGGAATCTTTTAAAATTCACTAATATTATATATACTATTATGAAAATATGTATGGGTCAATCTTCCAGTGCATGTTATAATGGGAAGAGAAATTTCACAAAAAAAATACCTTTGCAAAATAAATTTTATGATATTTGCAAATTAAAAAAGAAATGCGTAAAAAATCATAAATTATATGGATGCAAAGAAGTAACAATTTGCAGTTATAGTATAATATTAATAGAATAAAAATAACAAGCGGTGTTCAAAAGATGCCTAATGACAATAACACTGACTACTACTTCAATCAATAAATAATAATAGACAACTATACTTTAAGCTCACCACTCTCAAACCATTCGTGGGTAAATGTTTTTGGTTTTGAATACTACAATATAGCTTACAAACATTAATGTTCTGTATCTTTCTAAAATCTTATGATCGAATACAAGGCCTGCACTAAGGATTGATGAAAAAGTTACTTTGCAGTTATAGTGTTACCTTGTAAGCAACATGTATTTAAAATTAAGTTCTGTAATCTCTGTCAAAAAATACCTTTACTTTAAATAGTTTAAAATATCAAGCCCGTAGTTGATTACACACTATCAACGTGCTTGTATAGGGACAGACCTAAAATCTTGTTAACCAGTAAAAACCTTCCACCCCAAAGTTTAAGTTTTTGAGTGCTAACCTGTGACAATATGAACTAGTATGTCACATTATCCACATGAGCGACCAATTCTTGAAAATACTGGGTATTACACATTTCTTCCGCCATTCGAAGTCTCTTGCGAAAGGAACAAGTCTTCTTCAACTTAGCCGCCACTATAAACAAGTATTTAGGTTTTGGGGTAAGCTGATCTTGAAATGTCACATTGACACTTTTTAAGAGGCTTGTATCTCGAGCTCTCTTAAATCCTGAAAAATTAAAAAAATAATTATTGAATTACACAAACCCTGTATAAAGGTTTAACTTTGAATCCCACAGATATCTGCCTTTCAGAGGCTACTATTACACTCCTTTGTAACTTTCCTTGAATATGAATCATATGCAATAGTGTCTCAGGAATTCATGCCACGATAGTTTGAGGACTTGTGAACTTGGGGCAGATAGTTTTATGTTAAGATTTATTTCTACAAAAAAAATGTGTTACTTCTTTAATTTTCTTTTCGCCTGGAAAATGGGTCATACAAATGCTAGTGAGAGTTAGTTTGAAGTTACTACATTCAATATCTCTGTTAGGTTTCTATGCTTCTTCTGAAACTACGGCTGGAAATAATCTACTCCAGATAAAAATTATGTAAAACCTGGGTTATCAAATGACCTCTTTTAAAACACTGAATAGACCTGTCAACTTTTGTAAAATGCAAACAAGTGTAGAAGAAGGTAATGTTCAATGTACGAGACTTGCATAGAACTTAGAAACAATTATACAATTAGGAAAAAAGTAAAATTATGGAATGGAAAGAAAGGTTATGCTGTATAACAGAGTTGTGATTGATAGGGATAGGCAAAAGTATGTAAGCAAATAATTATACAGTACAATTAAAGACATGCAAGTACATACTAACAGGGACCATGGAGCTTGATAGTAACTTATGCATGTCATAAGGATGAGAGACATTTTGCAAAGAACAGCATTTCCCCAAAATAATTAGCTTTAGAAGTGTGAACACATGTCACATAACAGCGCACTAAGATATCCTGCATCCCCCCACTCCCACACTTAGAACACCACACCTGGTTATTTATGTTGCCAACAAGACGCAAACAAAATTAATTAATAATTCTTCGATCACCCAATTTCGGGTACACCCCCAACTTTTCGCCAAAAATCTCACAAAAATCCTTTAAGTAGTTTTCTTTTCATTCTCACTCCCCTCTTCAATTGAAAACCATCTTCTTAACCAATTACAGATCAAAAAACACTAAGAATACTACAACACCTTACCTTTTAACTCCTCCTAAAACGCCAAATAATTTTACCCATCATTGTTTCCCCTCAGCAGTAATCATCACATCATAAGCACAACACATCACTCTATCTTTCACCCCGATCCAACCATGGGTCGGGGTACTCCTTCACCCACATACCACCAACATTACCAAGCACACTCATCGTCACCAAAAAATTCAAGAACCGAAAATCCTTCAACAAAACAAGAAACAAATGCTAAGAAAAATAAACAACCCAAATGTCCATTTCACCCCAAAAACAGCCAAAAATGCAAACAAAATCTTTACTGACACCTCAACAGTCACCCTAAGAAAGACAGTTCCCCGCAGGCCAGTCAGCCTAGCTAACACAGAAGCAACCCACCATCACCAGATACATCCAGAAACATCTCAACACGCCCCTGAAAAATCACCACGCCCCAACACTATCATCCTTGAATCACAGTACCAGGCAACAGAAAATCAAGCTTCAGATATTGAATTCCACGAGGAAATTAACATCCCAACCGACAACAAATTTAGTACACTTGAGCAACAGCACACCGATGAAGAAGCCGACTCCGACTCGTCCACAGTACCTTCAGATGATTCCCAAACAACACAAGACAGCTTAAAACAGTAAAATACCGCAAGAAGTGCAGGCAGTCAAGCTCCTCAGGAAACTCGGAAATATCCACTATCGAAAGAGGCCATAATAGAAGATCACACGACCGACCATCCAACCACCACACAACATCCATCTCATCCACACACCTCCCCCCACACCACCCCCACACCACCACAACTCATACTACTCCCCCCACCAAGGCAACAGCCACAAGGAACATCCCATCAATCTTCTGCAAAGACACACTCGGCACCAACCCCACTGCAAGCATATCAGACCTCCAAAAACCGATTGACCCGTTCAAAATCCTGCAAAAAGGCAACCGCATTAGATATGACCCTGAAACCATGGAAACCCACAAAAACTTCTTCAGTTTCCCATCTCCAAAAAAGCAGAACCCTACACCTACTCACCACCGGGACACAATAGTTCTACTAGTCATATTTAAAAACATCCCTCAAGGCACGCACTTAGATAACATCGCCGACGACCTCGTACGTCAAGGCATCCCCCAACCCACGGTCTCCATATTGTGCGACCCTGAAGCCAAACTATCTCCCAGTTTACTCCCCCCTGCTCAAGTTTCTGTCCAGGACAATGACACTGCAGCAAAACTCTTCAAAATCACCCACATCCTCCACTACATTGTACGTACAGAACTCTACCACTCCCTCACACCTAAATTATGCCACACCTGTCAAAGCTATGGACATGTTGCCTCAAACTGCTAAAGACCCCCTAAATGCCAAAAATGCTCCGAATCCCACTCCACACAAACCTGCGAAGTTAAATCAAAAAAGGATTTAAATGCCCTAACTGTGGTGGCAACCACGAGAAAGGTTCCAAATTCTGCCCCAAACAAATCGAAAGAACTGAACACCTTAAAGCAATAAAGGCAGCAATGACAACACCACAACTACGTCTGCAAAACACAAAAAAAAAAAAAAACACAAATTCACCAAACATTCTCCTCACTTCTCTCAATGCCCCCTCTACAACCTTCACCACTCAGAAGACTCCAACCACAAATGCCACCCCACTACCAAACACAACCCCCAATGGCACACCAACTCCAACAAAGAATGACACAGTACACACCTCACATGCACTACCAAGCACCCTCATACTCATCAGTAACCAACAACACTCACCACCAACCAATGACACCAACCTACATCCTGCCCACAACCACACTTAAACACCAAGACTCACAATCTTCTCCACAAACCACCCAAACCACAGAAATATTCGCTGCACTAAATTACATAAAAACCATCTTTGAAGTAATCAAGCCATTCCTACTCATCATCAAACAAACTGCACTCAAACTCCGTAACACCACAGACAGCACAGCCTTCACAAAAGCCTGCGATGGACAGCTGCATTAAGTTGCTAACATGGAACGCAAGAGCCCTGGGACAGAAGTTGCTAGAGCTGGAAGACATCACCACCCATCACCCACACATCATTGCGATTACAGAAACATGGTTAACTCCGTACCACACCCTGAAAATCAAAGGATACATCACTCTAAGAAGAGATCGCATCACTGTTCAAGGAGGAGGCGTTGACTTACTAGTACAACATTACATTCCTTTCACCACCCTCACCAACCAACACTACGATGAAATAGAAGCCATAGCTATACAAATCAGGGGAGGACTCGGCACCACCACCACAGCAGCAACCTAACATCAAACCCAACAACACCCTACCTACAACAGACCTGTAAGCCCTCTTCACCATCGACAGCCGCCTTGTACTGATGGGAGACCTGAATGCAGCTCACTACAACTGGAACAGCCCAACCCCAAACTGCTTTGGCATTAAATTAACCTCCTACCTCTCAAACAAATCCCACATCATCCAAGTCCCACAAACACACTCTTTTCAAGCAGCCAACAACCCCAATTATCAAGCAACACTTGACTTCATCACAACCCCCCAAACAAACGCATCAATAACATTACAGTCGACTACACAGGCACATCAGACCACTTCCCATTACAGGAACTCTTCAAATTCACCTCCACCAGCCCCCACAACCACCACCTCAACTTCCCAAAAGTTGACTGGCAACTATTCCAACGCCACTTCTTAAACAGTCTACTCCTCAACATCACATTTAACACCACAGAAAAAAATTGCCCAACACCTCTCCATACTCAATGACACCATACTCAAAGCAGCACACCAAGCCATCCCAGTTATAAACTCAACAAACATTCACCCGACTATGCCACCACACATAAGACAACTACAAAAAGATAGAAACAAACAGAGAAGACTTTGGCAAACCACAAGAAACCACCTTCACCGTCAATCATACATCACTCTTAAAAACACATGCAAAACCACATATCAGTCATGGAAAGAGGAAGAAGCCAAGAAGAAAATAAAATCTCTTTCAGTACAAGGAGGCTCAGTATGGAAATACATCAAGAAAATGAAAGCCAGACCGACCATCATTCCACCACTACGCACAGATGAAGGTATAATTGAAGACGCTGCCGAAAAAGCCGAAGCCCTCGCCATTCATGTCAAAGAGACCTACAAACCACGCATAATACCGCAAGCCCTCTCACCTCCTACCGCAGACACATCAGACGATAAATCTCTTCCCAATCACTACCCCCAACCCCACACAACCCCCACCCAGACACGCCCCTCATTACCCCAGGTGAACTGACAAACACGTTAATCAAGACCCTAAAAACAGCAGCTGCCCCAGGAATAGACAACATTCCAAATGCTCTCCTAATTCATCTTCCACTGAAAGCCAGTGTACATCTCACAAAGATCCTCAATGCCTGCATACTGCTTACCTACTTCCCCTCTTCATTGAAAACTGCCATAACCATCCCAATTTCCAAACCACAAAAAGACCCCACACTCACAAACTCCTACAAACCCATTGCACTACATCCCTCACTGTCAAAAATATTTGAAAAACTCCTCATATCCCATCATCTCACCACAACAATCAATGATAAACTCCTCCTAAACTTCCAATATGAATTCCGCAAAGAACACTCCACCACTAATGCCACAGCCAGACTAACCAACCCAATTCACAAAGCCTTCACAAAACAACACAGAGCAGTAGTCCTCCTCATAGACCTAGCACGAGCATTCGACTCAGTACACCACCAAGTCCTACTAGACAACCTCTATGCCACCAACATATCCCGTCACCTAATCAGACTAATCAACTCCTATCTCCTAAACAGAAACTTCCAAGTAAGAATTAACAATCAACTGTCCAAACCGCACACTGTCAAAGCAGGAGTCCCACAAGGATCAATCCTCAGCCCACTTCTCTTTGCCCTTTTCTTAAGGCTCATCCCCACTCCACACAACACGGAAATCACTCTCTATGCTGATGACACATCCATCCTCACCACAGCCCCAGACCTCCCCACACTCATTACCACTCTTCAGCGAGCCTTCAGAACTCCAGCAACATTCTTTACAACTCAAGGGATCTCCCTAAACATAACAAAAACCTCAGCTATATTTTTCACCAGAAACACTACGGATCTCCACCCACCTCCACTCAACTTTAACTCCCAACACATAGAATGGCAAGACTCTGGAAAATACCTGGGCATTCTCCTGGAATGCAAGCTGAAGTATATCCAACACATCAAACTGAGCACACGAAAAGCAAGAGGAGCACTGCGAAAACTCACCACAGTCATTTCACACAACTCAAAAATTAACCTAAAAACCCATCTCACCATCTTAAAAACCTGCGTTCTTCCCCTCCTCACCTATGCAACCACCATCTGTATTACCACAGCACCAACATGACTTCGCCCAATTTACTACACCTAGCCTACGCACCATCACAGGAGACCCCAACTAACACCACAGAAGAGACCTTCTAGCAGAAACTCCTGTAACATACCGCGTGTTGCGGACTATCAAAAATATTACAAATTGAAACAAATGTATAAACAAGCAAGTTTTACTAATCACAAGTTACAAAGTTGGCAATTTAAACATATGGAAAATCCAAATATGTGTCCACACAGTGGACATTACTAGCGTCTGTGAGACAGAAAATTATTGTTTAAAGAATTTACAAAATATACTAATTAGTTTTACAAGGATCACAAAGTATATAGACTGAAAAAAAGAAAATGTCTGGGCAAGTCATTACAAAGGTAGTTACTTCCGCAGGCTCCATAAAGTCAAAATCTGGTGTTACAAAGCTAGAAGTCAATAAAGCAACACACGTGTGTGCAAAAAGCCATCGGGCAATCAAGCAGAAAATAATCACAACAGCTAATAAATACCAAGTGGAAAAGTCAAATAGCAAAGAACAAAGCAAAACCTACAAAAAACATTTTAATACCAAGAGATAATTTTTCATCAGAAAGCGAACCGAAAAAGGAATGTAGAAAAAACATTATAACAAGAATTAAACTAATTTAAACACAACACATGACAGCAGCCGCCTTGATCGCCATGGGGGGACAAGTCCCCAACCTACCCTATCACACTAACTAGGAGCTC
>PNEQ01086771.1:0-39103 GCA_003012365.1 Medauroidea extradentata | reverse complement strand
ATTGGTCAAAATACAAGAAAAAGTTATAACAACAAAAATAATTAAAATTTTACTGTGGTCAATTTGAAACCAAACAAGCCAGGAAAATAATCAAATGACTCTACTTTAAAATTCCTTGACTATATTATATTTAAATTTTGAAAAGATGAATTTAAATTAACATGTCCCCAATTACTAGGTTATTGAATTCTGTTGTATCGCACCGGACACCTGACAAACTCACCCTGAAAATGGCATATAGCCTGTTAAGAAAGATTTACATACCATAAATTTAAATACAAAAATAAAAACACCTTATAAATATTCAAACAAGATGGGGAAGTGGCTGAACACTTCACAGTATGTTCACAGTCTGAATCCTTAATGTTGGAATTTGTCCGCTGGCTATAGAGATTTTCCTTTGCTGGTGGCTCTGTTTGACCTAATCCTCCGATAACTAGTACTGAAAAATTTTACAATGTAGTTGAATGTTATTACTAGCACATTTCTTGCTAATATCACGAAACAAAAACTATCAATAAGTTATGTGAAGAGCTTGCCACAAGTAATTTTCCAAATGTAATATTCTTATATTCATTGTGTGAAATTATAGTAATGTTTTTGCTGTCAGATGCATACTGTCGAAGATAAAGTTTTTGTCAAATAGCAGTTTGTGCAAAAACACTCCAAGTTTCTTAGGACATCTGTGAAAATTACAATTGTCACAGGTTGCACCAAAATATTAATCTTATACGTGACAGTGGTTAAGCACCTTCTCATTGCTTTTACTGTAGCTTCCTCCATAAAAACAAAATCTGTTTGCCTGGTGTGATATGTACTATATTTTTTTAAACAGGAGTTTGCAACACCAACATTAATGCAGTTTTGACTTTCCTATCAATCACAACAAGAGGTAGATAGGTTCTTGAGGCAGTTGCATCATCAATGACATTACTGTATGTGAACAAAAATACTAGCTTCATGCTTTTGTTACACCACTGTAAATTCCTTCTCTGGGTCAGGTTGACAGGCCTCGATTGGAAACAACATAGCTTCAAAATGAGAATTTACAACAGTTGGCAGTTTAGTCGTGTGCTGAATGTTCTCAGAACATAGGACTGGAAGTTGCTCGTAATTGATAAGTCGCGACATGACAGCACAAAGTCTCGCGTTGCCCAAACAATATTTCCTGTGTTCTGCCAGACACTGCACACTATCAGTCTCAATACTCGTCGCCTATCATTGAAGCATACAAGGCATATTTTGCAAATATGAAGTGAACCACAGTTCATTGTCTTCTGAGAACTCACAAGATGAGAGAAATTTTAATCGTAACTTGAAATTAACTGGAAGACTCAACAACGAACCACTTTAGTGGCTCTCCCACAAATCAGTACAGCTCCTAGTGCTACACAAACCTACCATATCTGTCTTGTACCTGATCTCAATACCCACCATCGTATCTGGTTGTGGCAGATTGATTAAAAGGAACTTAAGACGCGGATGCTAACCTCCAACCTTGGATCCAGACTTTTCCTTCTTACATCAAGGACACTGATCACTTCTCAGAATGCCTGAGCAACTTACCATATGATGCCTACCTGGTAACAACACATAACTTCTTTGCATGCCAGTATCACCAACTCACTAGGACTGTCGACTATAGAACATGATCTTAACCAGACATCCCACAACAGCAAACCTTCTACTAAGACTCCCTCTAAAAAACCAAACTTTCCAATTTCAAGACAAATATTACTTGCAAATCAAGTACACTGTCATGGGCAAACTTGAGCAAAATATTATAAGCCGGATGCAGTGTATCGATGACATCTTCATGATGTAGAAATCCACCAAACAGTCTCTTACATTTTCAACAACCTCAATTAGAATAGCCGACTGATATTCTTATGGATGTAGAACTAAATTTTCACAATACCAAAAATGGAAACAGCTCTTCACAGGAAAGCAACCAAATAAATGCATCTGTTCCCCTTATACTGACCTAAACAAGCTACAAATGATCTGGTAGGTGCTAGTAGTACTAAATAACAACACCTGAATGTCTTTCCTTTCTGGATACTTAGAAACCCCGAATGTAGTCTGTCAGTCCCACAAGCGTACACTCTTGGTGACCTCCAAAAAGACAGCAAATCTTAAACAAACGCAGACTCCCATGAATATCCATGACTTTAGGGCACTAGCACACCTCTTAGTAGCAGCGTCCCAAAAAAACCGCGAACTACTGCGGCTCGGGGCACAACTACACTTCTCTTTAAACAATCTGCAGACCCCACGACTTCAGGGCATCTTTCCTAAAAACTCCTACCAACCAATCACTGCCTTTTACCCATATCGGTTTAATATCTCTTTTCAAAATTAACACAGGTTGGCATGTACATACACTCTTACTTACGTACCAAATCTTGGCCCTTTACGATGAATGATATCAATTTTAAATTTCACCGCAGAGGGTAAGCAAAGACACGCCTCTGCGCTAACCTACTTCTCGCCCCCTGAATTGTTTTGCGACAGCTCTTCTCATGTTCACAACTTTCTGTTTCTCTCGGGGTAAAGGGTTATGGCAGTGACACAATTAAAAAAATTCCTCTTAAATCCTTCCCTTCTCACGAGTATGCAAAACTAAATTTATTATAAATGATATAAAACAAATTATTGTGATTGCTGTATTTACATTTAATTAATATGAATGGTAAGGAGGCCTATTACAAGGCTGTGTAACCGTAAACCATCAGTATGTGAACAAATACACCGATCTACTTCATCTAACACCCTAAAAAACTCTACTGCTCTGGTACCCCTTTGTTTGTCCCTTACCATGAGGGTCTGTACAGATTCAGAACCATACTCAACTGTGGACACCAGATTCTGGCTTTGTTACTGCTCACCCAAAACCCGGTTAGTAAACCAGCTCTGGCTGTGACTCTTGTGCAATGCACCAACCAAACCTACCCAATAAAAGGAAGTCACAACTGTGCAACAAAAAATCTCTGCCAGCTACAGTGTACTTACTCATCGCAATGCAGAATTTGTAAACCTTACTGTCAACACCGAAAATGTATACCCATAGAGCTGACACTGAAAAAGTCACAGCTAGAGTGAATGTTGACCCTCATGAGAAGCCATTTGCAGTACATGCATCATTTTCAAAATAAAATTTGGACTCTGCTGATGTATAACCAGAATGGTAGGGGTTGTACCACGGGGCTCAATTATGCCACTGGGAACTGGCACACCAATACATCAACAAACCCAGGCAGCCATCTGGCTTAATATCAGATAATGCCTTGCCTACTTTCTTACTTTTCACTGCACCAGAGCTGTTAGTTGAATTGATTACCAACCACCGCTGGACAATAAACTTAAGTGAGCGTATACATGCTACTTGATAAAGCCTGCCTAGCTGGCGAATCACTGTGACCATGATTTCACAAAGAAATGTGTTAGATCTACAAGTATGACTGTATAAATACTTGTGCATTGTATTACTGTGAGAGAGTAAGTGTTATAGCTAATGCCAACACTAAAGCATAGGGTTCCTGTATTAGTCACAAATGAGGTTCAAGGCTGTTTGGAAGTTGTCTTCAGTCACAGGCATGTAATCTGAAAATTAGTGTGCTTCTCCTTATATTTAACGTCCTCTTCTAGATTATAATGTGTACCTGTTTGAGCCAAGTCTGCTAATTTCATCAGTGCAACCTCAGCTGCATCTGACAATTTTTTTCTTTATGTCAAAATTTACGGAAAGTATGGTAACAAAGATAATGAAAGGAATGTATGGCTTGACTCAGCCAGAGTAGAATTTTGCCCACCTGTGAGAAGTACTGGGGTCTGCAGTACCAAGTTCATAACATGTTGTTATGACCCCACTATTAACTTGCCAAATGTTGGTAGTTAGTGCAGTATAGGTCACATCATGCTCTTCTAAACACATGGCTTGGCTCCAGTAGCAGCATACCAACCCAGCCTGTGATAAAGGACAAAGTTAACTCCAGTCCATGGATCAGTAATTCCTTTATAGTCCATGAAAATTTTCACATTCATAATAACTGTCATTCACCAAACACAAAATTCTGATTCTGTAGTTTTTTGCTTTGTAGCCATTTTTTTTACAATGACTACAGTGGAACCACATTAGAACAACAACAGTCTTTATAAGATTTTGATTTGTGTTATATCCAGACAATTGACATGTATTAAAAAGAGATGGTGCACATGAAAGTGGTGTTATTAACCATACTCCTTATAACAACACTTCACTTACTGTCGCACGCTTTGCACAAGCACTGGCATGCGATTCCCATGTTCATACTTTCACTAGATTACCTACTACCCTGCCTTGACCTTTGGTTCACTCTTACAAATATTGGAAAGGGTACTACTGAGGACAGCCTCAGTCCAGGCAACATTCTCACGAAAATAAATTTTAAGGCACTTCAAGCATTGTATTTTAGTTAAATAAAAACATATCGTATAAATTTAATGACAAAGTAATATTGAGCCAGTAATTAAATTAATGCATCTCTGTTTTCAGGACCCTCCAGCAGCAGCCATAGAGTTCCTAACCAAAATCAGGGAAGTGATTTCTATTGCTAAGCATAAAATGCAAGCAAAACGATTTGCCCCAAGCCTGGTGGGAATACCTGAGGAAGAACAGCCTCCAACTTTCTCAGTCAGTCTGAAACGTGAAAACAGCCGTAAGAGGGACTGTGCAGGCTGCTCAACATGTATCACTGATCTGCCACTACCTCTCACACAACCACTGCCAGACTTTCCAGCTTGTCAGGCTTGTTGTTCGTCAGAGAGTAAGCAGCTCAGCATCAGGAAGTGGCTAGAAGACGTGCCTGATGTCAAGTCACAACCTCCCCCACCCAGAGTGAAGAAAAAAGCTCCACCCCTTCCAGAAGACAGTCACAAAAAGTCACCGATTCAGAGGCCAAAAGAAAGTCCGCCGAAACCACCACCTACACCAGTTCTGCCTCCAGCAAACAAGAATGAACCAGACACGGTGGTTGCACCTGTCAGAACTAAGCTCATGGATGCTGTCATCAAAGAAATGGTAATTCAGAGAGGATTAGATGCAAGTAAAGAGCAGGAATATGAGGCAGATAGTCTGGAAAGAACAGCATCTATGAAGAAAGGGTTGTCCATGACCAAAAATCATGGTAATTCACATTTGCAGCTTGGTTCCAACAATAGTCTACAACCCTCTACAAACAATATGTGTAATGGCTTCAACAAAGAAACACTCCTTCAGAAGTCCTCTTTGGTTGAGAATGACTATGAAGCAATAATGCCAAATTGTGGCAGTGATGGACTTAACAAAGAAATTAAATTATTAACCCTTCCTGAAATTTTGAACAATGTTGGTTATAGTCTGGTAAGCGAAGTATATGTGAATGATGGCTACAATTCCAGAAGTTCACCAAGCAACAGCAGCAATTCCTCTCCCAGTGGCCCCAGAATTCGCTATGATGAGCCTGGCCATCTAACTATTTGTGTTGAGGATTCACCTGACAACTATAGACAAAGTCCAGATGACTCGGATTCTTTTGAGCCCGATACACTAGATAGGAAGCCGATAAAAATAAAACCGGAAGTAGGAGAAAAAATTGTGACAGAAAACTATGCTGACTCACTGGAGAGACCAGCACAAATCCTTCTTCGGACAACAGGCAGCTTCCGCAGTGATTCTCTTGCACACAATGATAGTTTGTCTGAAATTTTCACATCACCTTTGCACAGAAAATTTGGAAGTCTACGAGAAATTTATGAGATCAGGTCTCGTCGTATCAACGGCATGGATGATACATCCAGTGTGGTTGGTTCGACTAGGTCCTTCCGTAGTGACACAGAACACTACATATCTTCTTGGCGCAGAGGTAGAATCATAGACCCAGATGACCGACAGGCACGCAGACAGAGGCAGCCCTCACCTACAGTCATTTATCAAAATGAGATAGCTCCACCTCTACCCCCTAAAACTAGATGTCCATATTATGAAGACCCACCTCCACCTAGACCTGCTTACCAAAAACAACCAACTCCTCCATTACCACCTAAAAACCCAAAACCGCCTTTACCGCCAAAAAACGGGTCAGACAGAAGCATCAGGCACGAGAGAATGGCCCTACCATCAGAGAGTTCTGCACGTAGACACCTACATTCTCTACCTCACCTCAAATCTTTTGGCTGGGAATCCACCCTTTCTTCTGCCACTTCTGTTTCTCCAGATTCTCTCTCGAGTGGGTCTGGTGCTTCTGTAGACAGTGTCAACACTTCCGATGGTGGTGGGGGAGACTATGAAGAGTTCTGCGTGATGCCTCAGTCGGACCTCGTGAAGCCTGCTGGCCTCAATGGACAATTTATTTTGAAGGCACCAGCAGGACCATCTAGCAATAATTTTCAAAATGTGGACAGTGTACGGGAGGCACGGCAAAAAGTCTCCAAAGATTTGTTCAGACACATGAGGGACAAGCGGGGGATTGAATCTGTGAAGAAAAACTGGCGACGTGTTGTGGCAAGGGTAGGAACAAAGCCTGAAGACTCAGGGTACCTCAGTACTGATTCAAATGAGTCTTTGAGGCACAGGAAACGTGATTCAAGACCTGGAAGTGTAAGTGAAACTGATGAATCGCTGTGTGATGGTGCTAGTGAATCTGGTGCTGAAAGCATTGCCACAGACTCATTCTTTTTTGGTGGAAACTTCCGGAAGAATTCAACATGTGGTGTTATTGCAGAGAGTGTTGATAGCGGAGTTGGTTCAGAACTGATAGGGTTGGTGGCGAGATCTCATGAAGCAACAGTTGAGGACAGTAGCAGTGACTCAGAGAACGTAAGTTTTGTTACTGTATTGCCTCCGGAAAGTGGAAGGCGTAGTGCACTGCGCTGCTGATACAGGCAGACAGCAAGATTTATTTTAAGGACCTTGTGTATATATGTACATACCTAAATTCATCCACTTTAAATGGTATAAGTTATTTTATCCTGAATAAAAAGTAGTGCCATAGGTGAAACATTCTCAGCATTGAAAGACGATAAGTAATTATTAACTTCTGATCATATTATTCATTATTATGCATGGAAACCTGTAAAGTATTACAATTATACGTGTATATTTTTAACATAAATGCATGGTATTGTTAGCCTCCAAGCTGAATCATACGTAATCATGTTTATATTCTAGAAGTTATGTACATTTCTTGACTTGGTTACATAAGATACATGTGTAGCTTAAGCTTTAATACCAAAATTCAACAAGGAGAGTGTAATGTGTATGTGTAAAATATGTGGTGGCTATTGTGTTTGATTAGAGGAGAATTTATTTGTGCATTTAAAATATGTTCTGCATGTATGCACTTGTACCCCATAGTTTCAGTGAATATGCAGCA
This sequence comes from Medauroidea extradentata, assembly GCA_003012365.1. Taxonomy (NCBI): domain Eukaryota; kingdom Metazoa; phylum Arthropoda; class Insecta; order Phasmatodea; family Phasmatidae; genus Medauroidea; species Medauroidea extradentata. The sequence continues at coordinate 31,712 of PNEQ01086771.1, read as the reverse complement.
AAGAAGTAGAGATTACAGACATATCAGCATGCTTCATCAAGGATGAAAAACAGTTTATTTTCAGACCTATGATGCTAGGTGAAATGTAAACCAAACCACCAATTATCTACTAAAAATCTAAGGAAACTCTCAGTATAACCTACGAAGTAACATAGGTAATTAAACTTGCTTGAATAGATTTAACTTTAGCTAAAAAAAAAAGGATGTTTCACACGAAATGCACTGTACAATTACACGACTCACTAAACTAATGGATACACACTTTAAATCATACACTAAATTAATATTTGGTTAAAATAGTATCGAGTTTTACAATTACCTATGAACTTACTGTATAAGTACACATCATAATACACTGATAATATGGCAAATAACTAGTAACTCTTTCAGATTACACACATCTAATCATACAGAGCAATCTCATTACAAGTAGAGTACTTCAGCTTTCGAAATCCATGCAGAGAGTTTTCTTTTTAATTCCTGACCAATATAGAATGTAAAAATTGAACAGTGTTCTGCATAAACAGACTAAGCAGGAATTGTTAAATAATTTACTTGAAGTCTTACAAAATGTATTTGACTTTATACGACTATAAAACACTTTTTGGAAGATTGTTTAAAATTTGAAAAACCTATAGCACGTTTTACTGATACCTAAAAGTTGACGCATAGCACTGTCCAACTTCAAGTTCCCGTTATGTACCTTGTATAGATTTTTTTTACAGTATCTGTAAGTTTTAAATAGTGTCAGTTAATAAAAAAACTATATTGTGATGCAGAAAATTGATGACTATAGATTATACTGTACTTTACAAAGTTTGTATATTAGGCTAGGCCACAATGATAAGGATGAACCTGACACTTAGTTGATCCAGCTGCCGTAACTGCTGTTATACATTCGTGATAATATCTAAGTACAGTATTCCATACATTACTTTACATAAAAACACACATGGGACAACATCCATTGTTAGATGTACTGTGCCATACTATATATGCCAGTATCACAGACATTAAAATAAAAGTGAGCTATTGATGTGATGAGTCTTTAAAAATTACATATACTTTTTATGTGCGATTAGAAATACAAGTGCAAGTCATTGTACAGTTACAAAACATACTAAAATCTTTAAACAGATATAGTGTAACCACTGTCAATATATGAAAGAAATTAATTCTGTAATAATAGTTGTACAGTGCTAGAAATAGATGAATTAAGAATGTAATATCTGTAATATAAAAATGTGATATGTTAAAATAGCAAAACTAGTGTAAATACCTGTTATTTTTACAGTTTTGTACACAATCCTTAGAAGGTAATGATTTCTGTACATACTTGTTATACATCAACGTAAAACTGATGTACTTTATAGATTTAATGAAGTTGTGATACTCCAAAGGCCGACAGTGCAATGTTTGTACATAATTAAGCTAAAATATTTATATGATTCCTATTTAATAAATGTTATGTGTTATGTAAATTTTATTAGTAAAACATTAGTCAGTGAGAGTATATATTTATCAATAATGAACGTGAGGTATATTACTGGCCAGTATTCAAATAGTACAGACTTCCTTACACATTAGAACTGTATACAAGTGAAATCGAGAACTCCAGTTTATTAACTGGTATTAGGTACAAAATTGTATGTCTCAAACACATTTTTATAAAACTAACAATATCAGAAAATTTATTAGACATACAAAATAATGGTGAGACAAAAATAAAATAACTAATTGTGAGGAGTCATGTGAAAAGGGACCTTATCTTACAATTGCTTAAGGTCCCTTTTCCCAGGGCTCCTCACAATTTAGCTTCTAGGTGAAACAAAAGAACACTTCACCAAGGCATAAGTGAAAAAATTAAACAAAACAAGAAATAAAAGAAAAAAAACAATATTTCATATCAAGTGAACCAAACAAAAGAAGTAACACGCCAGAAACAAAAAGAAAGAACAGAAGGTATTACCGTACTCTTTCATTAATCTGTCAGTGAATATGAACTAGTTTGGTTCACCTGGTGGTCTTTGTTTTTGAGTTGGATTATTTGACGTCTTCTGATTTTGTCCTTCAGTTCTCTAATTTCTTGTTTACTTTTATTTAATTTTTTGACTTTTGCCGAAGTGACGATTTACTTTGGTTGTTTTGGTTTACAAAAAAAGCTTAAATTGTTATATCTTTTCATTCTTTTGTTTTATTGCTTATCATTCTGTATGTCTGTAATGAAATTTTACCACTGTCTTGAATAATATATACGTACATAAATATCACAGTAAAATAAAAACAATACGAGAAAGCCTAATTCACCCCAACAAACTGAATTACTTCACACATATCAAAACAGGATAACAGTACAGAAACTTAAATGTGATTACGAAATCATTTATTACACTTAATAAATTAAAATTACTTGGTTATAAACTATGAAAGGGTACAGTAAGTACAATTACTGAAGGATTATTATGTTGTCATTGACCACAACAGTTTAAGCTGGGCGCTTCCATGTACCTGACGACTGTACAGAAAATGGTGGCTATGACAGAGGTTGGGGATGGTAGTGGGGGGAATTATAGGGGCAGGAATGTGAAACCTTTACCTGCTGCTGTATATACTTATTTATTACTACATCATAGTTAACGTGTGGTTGTACAATACTTTGAATGCATAACGCAGGTCTATTGTAACATAAATAAGTTGTGTGATATGATTTTCAATCAAAAAGAATATTTGACTCTGTAGCTGAAGCTTTGATGTACAACTACTGAAAGTTTTACACATTTGGCCTAGATTTAAATGAGATGGAATGTGTTATTACTTTCCTGTTGTAGCCATATAAATACTTGGAATATAACTTTCCACAGTATAAATGGTGTTTGGTTATATGAGGAATTGTTAAGTGTTGCTAAGCTAATTTCCTTATATCAGTCCTGTATGTGTGTTAATCCGCCTTCCACAACATGCAACAATTTAATTTCTACAGACGAACCAATAATAAGTATCAGTGGTTCAATTGAACGACATTGTAACATTTTAAGACTCGTATTAAAAAAAAAAAACAATTTTAGTGGCCACCAACTGACATTTAGCTTTTAGTAAGAACTTAGGTAATGCTTATGTTAGAAGGTGTGTTTCATACTGACAGGCATTTAAGTTATGCAATTCCAACTAACCACTATTACTGCATGAATTCCAGTTGTAATGGTAATGTTAGTAGATATGAGTCATATTGACAGGCAATTAAGTTATACTATTCCAAAGGGGTAAATAAAATTAACCATATAAACAGAAACACACTGTAATTTTCTCATTTTAAAATATGCACAATTTCCTATTGTAGTACTGATTTATACATACAAAACAGTTATGACAACTCCAAATAAAGATAACACCGGAGACAAAGACACTGAAAAATAATTCAAAGAACCAGTGGAAACATTAGAGATGTTTGTTTGTTGCTTTTAAGGCCCTTCATTCTTTGTTTAATTTTTGAAAGAGTCTACCTCAGACGTTGTCTTCAATAGTCATTGCAGAACCGTTAAATAAGAATGGTCAGCACTGAACATCTTAGCCTTTAGCTAAACTAAAGAGAATTTGGAATGATGATGTATAACTTTAGTTATGTATATTTTGTACTTCATCAAAAAAAAAAGGTGTGTTGTATTTTATAATATTTAAATCACAAGAGCTATGATGTTTGTATGTCCAACAGATTGTTATGAAAGGTAACAATCTGATTTTGACAATAAATATTTGATGATACACATTGTACATACTATAAACTGCTTTTCCTAATCATAATAACCACCATCCCAAACCCTACAGAAGTTAATATCCATTCTATGAACCCACAGTGTTAATGTTTCTACTTATACCTACAATATACGCACTGTATTAAATGTCAATATGTCACCCTGATTTACTGTAAACACATTAATAGGCTACTAATGCATACAGAAATATTGCAAAAGGCCAAATTTGTATGTCTTTGGTAGGAGACTGTGTAATATGTTTTATTTTTACAATGATGTTGGTAACAGGGACAATAAAAAATAAAGCTGGAACAAATTTGAGCAATATAGTGAGGTACTAGTGGCCATATTGGATTATTTGATACATTTTTTTTTAAATTCTGAGAAGCGTTAAACCCTGTAATTAAAGTGTGAATTCTATTTATGTTGCACTATAGTAAAAGCATCACAGTTGAACTGTTAATGTACATTTAGGTCGCTATCAGTCAAGCAAATTAAGAATATAAAAACATTGTTAAGCCTGATTGCAACCTAAATAAACATTTAATGTTCAAATGCTTGTAATGTAGGTACTGCACAATGAATAGAATTCAAGTGATAAATCACAAATTTTCCATTATAATGAAAAAAAAAATCTATATTTCAAATTATATATCACCTTAAGAAACAGAAATAAAAATGTGTATATTTTTTAAACTGCCAGAAAATACTCACCAGATCCCAAGCACACACAAAAAGTTGCCGTACATAAACGCAAGACGTAAAATTGAGAAGCAAAAAATGTTATATCGACATATTTCTGAAAACAAATTGTTTCTGTACAGGGGCGGATCTAGGGGGCAGCCTGCGTGGTTTTTAGTTGGGAATGAAACGTAAATGAGTATAAAAAAGATACAATATCTACCAATATTTAGACTTTTATTAGTTTCGTATTTTTACTAACCTAGAATACAATATAATGTTATAAATACAGTATGCACACTTAAAACACTGCTAAATGGTACAGGTTTTATGTAGTTGTACTACAATTTTATATTGTTGTTTACGAGAGCGCAAAACAACAATTATTAGTGTTGGGTTGACTGGACTGATGGACAAATCACAATTCTTCCCCAAGGCGAAGGAAAACCTATATCTGTGCGTGCTTCTGTCAATTTTCACTATAATATGGATTAATGTTCAATGTACAGGTCCGCTGTGATGACGCTACACAGCAACATGATCCAGCTCACACTAAGAACCATACATTATGTATTGCAAACTGTAGCGCAGAAACGGTCCTATGTCCACATAACATTTTTTGTTCCTCTACACGTGAGGGTTGTTTCCCCAAGATATTGACATGCAAGTTGATAACATCCGGTATACAACAAACTGATATCATACATTAAGACCCCAAACCATAAACAAAATTTTAGGTTACATTTAGAAAGAAAATTTACAACCTCAATTTTTATAAAAGACCGTCATTATTAAATGAAAATCTTGTATTTTTACATCGACATTCACTCAAATTGCATGCTGTGTTCAAGACGTTGATATTAAAGCCGTATGCGTATTTGATAACATATAACCAGACTACTAGTGAGTGAAAAGAAGAAACCCACTCAAAAAGTGGGTTATTAGTTAGTGGATCTCATTTTTGCATATAAAGTGTGATATAGAAATTTCTACGAAAATCACTGTTACGCCATCTCTAAAAGTTCAAGATTATAGTTATTAGACTATCCTGTAGTAATCATGAAGTTGTATAATTGTTACCCTTCCAAAAATACTGAGAAATTAATAACATAACTCAAGTCTACAAGCAATCTATAAAAAAACTGCAATATGTACACTTTATGCAAACAAAAACTCAGGTCAGCTCCAAACATTTCATTTCGTGTTTACATTTATACTAGACCCAAAAACACAGTGTAATCACTGAATACAAAGAATAATTATGAAAGAAAAAAATTAAATAGATTATAAACACGTACAGATAAGTAATTCTGTACAATGACAAGAAACTTAGATTATGGAACAAAAAAGTTTCTAAATCACAGTGATACACTACAAAATAAAGAGCAGACACAGCCAAAAACTACAATACAGATTGGTGACTACCACTTGCAAGGATATCTGTGTTCAGCTCTAAGAGAGAAAACTGCTTCCTGAATGAACTATAAACATCATAACTGACCACTATATCATCACTATCACACACCATGGCATCTTCAGGCAACAAACCTTTCACCAGCTTAAGTTCCTTGATGAAGGCCTCTCTCAGCTTATCACAGTCAACTTTCTGCTTTTCTGCAAGCAGGAATGCTACAGTATCCAGCGGAACTACAGCATATACCAAACTGATGAACAGGTACAGCTGTTGTACAGTTCTGCACAACACAACAATGTGTTAGTCACAACAAAAGAAGCGTGCCAAAGCTCTAGAATTTAAAAAAAATAATAATAAATAAACAACAATACAGATAATTTCCAGTTTTAAAAACATAAAAATGTAGTATGTACCATACATCAAAATACTACTCATGACGTACTGCCATTGATAAAGAAACTTAACTTGTCATAAAATGTTATACACACAAATGAATAGTACAAGTGGTTTTTACCACTGTTGAATTAAAGAAAAGAAAAACACAAAATTCCTACTAAAATTTTTGAATTCAACAATACCGGTACAAAAACTAGTTAGTTTTCATGTTACTTTCAAAATACACATTCTTTAAAAATAGGACAGTAAATGGGATACAAATCCATTTAAGTCTCAAGGTCATAATACAATAATAATAATAATAATAAAAGGAACATGTGCAAAATGTGGATTGTATATTGAATGTAAATAAACAAACTCAGCATATATATTTGTTAGCAACAGGTGCACAAATTTATTTTTAAAAAATGTTGATCATCAGTAGTTACTGTTGGAAGAAAACAGATTAGAAATGCTGAACAAAAATTATGGTACTATTAAAAACAGTAATTTTATTGTACACGTATGTGCACACATACACACAACTTACATTTTCAATATTGTGTGCATGTAGAAAATTTCAATTCAACATAAATGGAAGGTCTTTTAAGTGTTTACGAAACGGCTCTCTGCATTGGTGGAGTAAAATATAAATTTAAAGTGTTTGTGAACATACCCGAGTGTAGTTTGCTTGGGTCTAAAATGTGAACCAAGCTAATTGCTAGCACATATTAAATGAAAACCTGTCTAACTTCAAGTAAACAAGTAAAAAACCTTGTCCCGTGATCAAGTCGAGAAAACTTCTTACTATGGCAGGTTAAAACGATTTATGTTTATTTTTATCATACCAGCCAACATAAATTCAGTTCCTCTAACTGTTCCACTTGAAAGCCAATGAACTAAAATAATTTTCAATAGGATCCAAAGTTTGAATGTATACAGGTAAACTTACTCCGAAATCATTATGAAAATGACACGTAAAAATATGTAATATGTATTTGGGGAGTTGGAGAAGAGAGTCGACGAGAGAGTCTTCTGCTCGGACGGCGACCGCACCTGGGGACTCTGGTTCGAGTCTGGGTGCGACCCTCTGGCTAGAGAACTAGCTCCAACGGCGGCACTAGCGGTGAGTTCCTGTTGGTTTAGGGAAGGAGAACGATCCTTTACCTATCTCCTGTCTCGCCTTACCCTAACCCTTCCACTCGTCTCTATTTCTGTATTGCTGTATTTCCTTGTTCTCTATTCTAATAAACTCTTGTTACCTTTCCATCTCGGGCTTATTTATCTTCCCCTTACCAGGCTAAACTTTGTAACATTATTTGGCACTGTACCTCTTGTCCTATTTCAGCCAGTATGACCAAACACGTCGAGGGAGCTAGTACACGTAGGTTTTAGAATGACGTGTACAGAAGAAATGTATGCATCAGTGGAGTAACTAAAACACTTCCAGAGTTTGGCCTACCTTCATTGACATTTGTACTGTATGTACATGAACAAGTTCATCTTGAATAATCACGCAGCACACAAGCTGTTTAAATAAAACAATTTGTTTACACACACTTTTTATTAGTTATTGCGTCCATGTGCAAGTAATCTGGAATACGATCATCTATTACCAACATTTTGAAACTAAAGAAACATTTTCTGCGCATGTATAGATTAAATTTTGTTGTGAATCCACTCTCTAATACTTAATGTATGTGCGTGTGTTCGGCTTAATGCATTCTCAAAAAACAAAAAAATAATTTTCGCACAAGGAGCAGAAATCATAGATTATGGTCTCATATTTATCTAGGGGAATATGGTTTGCCTTTGTAGGTTAGTTAAAGGTACATACCATGTTGCAGTTGTTTATTCCTAAGAGTGTAAATTGTTCGTTTCGAACAGCTGGTTACATCAACATTTTTCTTAATTGCATTATTGGACGTATGTGAAAAATACTGGCATACGTTCAACACAATAGGTATTTCGCTCCCTTCCTCACAGCCTATCTACATTGTGTCTTTTTGGGTATTTTACCTACCCTGCAAATAAACGTTATCAACAAAATACACATTAACAACAATTTTTTTCCGAAATCAGTCACTGGATGCAAAAAATCACGTGGCTGTGAGACACGGGTGCACTCCTGGACGAAGTTTAAGGTGCGGGATGACACAAATCTGCTGACTAAAGGAAGACTGTATGTTATTTACTAGTATCCTATCCTGTCAGAACCTCACAGATAGTAAAGATAACGGGACTTTGAGCTCCCGTCAGATGTCTTGACTTGTAAGGAATGGTTGAATTGTAGTGGTGTTGCTTTTAAAAATAAATTCAGATCATTATGAACAACTTTCTCGCTTTCTTCCCACATTTAACTTCAATAATAAATAAGTTTCTCACTGACCAACTTTTAAACATTTCATTGTGTAATTAAATCACGTAAGGTTAAAAAAAATTTCTTTACAATTAACAATTCAGTCTTTTGGTTTTTTTGTTGGTTTACTATAGAAACTCGAATATGATTTTGCTGTTAATGTTTACTTTATGATGTGCTATATTTAATGTTGCATGAAAACAGTGAAGGTAGAAAGTTTTCAATTTAAAATTATTTAAACCCTTTAGAAAGGTGCAAACGATGAAACAAGTACATCATCTTATGCACATTTCAATGCTGTACAAATGCAAAAATTTTAAGATCAAAGTTACAATATTACATTTTTGAATTTTTGGCAACAGTGCACACCGAAACTCCATATTGCAATATAAATGTGAGAGACACTATAATAGGTATTTTTGTAAAAGTGACAAACTAGCTTATAGTTGGTAGTGTAGTGTCAACACTTCCTGTAATAACAATACATAATTGTGTAACAATAACAATAATTTTAAAATATTATTTATTGTGATTTCAGATGTTAACTTTTGAGTGTAGTACAATATACTTTATACACTTTTGAGTCTTATGTAGGTTGTTTTGTGTACGTCTAAAAATGGTAGGAAAGTACTAATTTTCAAAAAATAAACAAGTAACTAGGGTTTTAAAAGTGTTCACTTTATCCTGAACAACCAATAACAAAAGAGTAGGTGTAATTTATCACAAAAATACTAACCTGGAGAACACACTAATAGTGTAGTCACCACTTGTTTGCTGAACCGTCCCCACCATTATTCCAGCAAGGCCAGGGGATTCTCTCCCAGAGTTAAAAAAGCAGCCCACCTCTGCGTATTCGACAAAGTGCAGTTTCTCTACTAGAATATCATGCAGCCGTAGTTCAGCCCGCTGCCATTTTGCAAACAGCGTAATCTTCTCACTCGCCGCTAGTACAGATAACACATCTTCTGTATCTGAAAGTTAGACATAAAGGTACCAGTAATCGATCATAAATCCCTAACGTCTCATTAAACATTATGAATAATTATGAGCAAACACTGTGTATTTCAAACAATGCTCCTTTCATCGTGAAATACTAAAGACAAAAAGATGTTTTAAAAAACTAGTTTAAAATATCACAGCATAAGAAAGACACCGTCAACTGGAGTTACTTGGGACACCAAATGTACCTTAGAACATTTTGCTAAGAATTTTTATTTTGAATGCAACAGTCATGACTGAAGAAATCATATAAACTACTATTTAAGTCTGACATTTCCGATAATGGTTACTTGTGTTTCTTCTCAATTAGCTTCTGTGTGTGAAGTAAAAATTCTAGAAAAAATGTCCCAAGTGACTCCAGGTGATGGTATAGCTATAATGACAATATTTAAGCTGTAACGTAAAATGTACTCTGGCTACATATGCTGGTGACAGAAGCTATTTGAAATATTTGTCAAAAGACAATTCAGAATATCACATGAATAATTATTTAATGAGTACCAATGATAAGAATATTTAGGTAACCAAAAATTCCTAATTTCAACGTAGGGACATATTGCATAAAGAATATTAGCCTGTTATATTTTGTTTCACACAGCACCACAAAATTTAATTAACTTACAAATTGTAAAAACAAAATTACAAGTACGTACATTTACTCTTACTTTACAAGTGTTCATTGTACAATCGCCAATAATAAAATGTCTTCGTAAACATTGTTGATATTATAGTAGAAATTATTAGAAATAGATAAACATTAATGTCAACACTAGTACTTTAGTAAGAGCAACAATTAAGAAATGTTATGTCTTTACATTTCTGTATTATTTAACATGATTTATGGCTATATTTATAATTTGTGAAGTAAATACGACAGAATTCATCCTAGCAAAAAAATACTCTGTATCTGTTACATACTTCAATCAAAACCAACCTTGCAAAAAGTTTATTCTAGTAAAATTTTGTATTTAATCTAAATATTTGATTTTAATGTGTGCACTATGATACCTGAAAAGTATGACAGCTTTATACATAATTTACCAGACAAAATGAGCCATATCCTAATGTGTTCATTTGCTTGGATTTTATTTACCATGTATAAAATTATCAATGTCTACTATGGTAATTTGACTAGGAATATTAGGAACATTCACTTCTACTGAAATTCCTGTTCTGAAGTAACCCTATAAAGATGCCAATCCTTCAAGACTATGGCTAAGTTGGACACATTTGCCTATTATGTTGACAATTTAGCTGTCTACTTTATTCATTCTGAAGCCATTTCCATCCCATATCTCAGCCCTTAGTATTGTACAGTTATTCGTAACAGTATTCATTGTAATTATAACAAGGGCATAAAATATCACTATTAGTATTTAAATTATAAGTTAACAAGAATAAAAACACAGGTGGAATGACACCAGTCATTTACAGTGCTGCAAAAAATACAAACACTGAAATTTCTAGAACTATGATAGCTCATTCTGTGAAAAGTTGAATCATTTACTTACTCTATTGTATAGTGGAAAATTAAAAATAATTGGTCCCGTATTTTAAAAGTATTGCCTTAAACCAGCAATTTTCATTTAATGGCAAAGTCTGTTACGAAATTATGGTCAAAATAATTTATTTTGGTTTCCATCTCAGTCATGTTTGAATCACAGTCGCTCTCCCAAGAAGATTGTCGTGTAACATAACTTCAAAATGCGGTCAATGCCTTACACTAACACTCATAATGCTACTTTAGCACTCATTCATTATATAAAGATAGTTATGAGTCATACGAATGACAATCAGGTACATATTCTTCTCTTAACGATAGTTACAGCAAAACTGTATACAGAGATTGTATAAAAACTACAGAAAAGTTACATAATAGGTCCCCAGGTGTTGTAAGTTACAGAAAAGTTATTTAAGGATTTTTCCTTCGTCTAGAAACATCAATAATCACTCATAACAAACATTTTTGTGTGTAGGTTATGGATTACATTTTCATTTAAACCATCCTTATGTTTGTGTAGTACTTTCTTGACTACTTTACCAAATATGCTATGATAAACAACCATAAGTTTCCTGAATTGTACTGCCCAAATAACGTAGCACAGTGGTAAAACATTGGACTTACATTAGCAAGGATGTGGGTTCTACTCTATATCCTGATTTAGGTATTCCATGGTTTCCCAAATAACTTCACATTAACTTTGAGATGATTCCTTAACACAGATCACAGTAGATTTTCTTCATGTTCTTGATTCTCTAAGCCTTCTGTTCTGTCTAATGACATCACTATCAACTGGATGTTACACCCTTCCTACCTACCTAACTTAATTATAAGGTACTCAATTTGCTAACTATGAGCAAAATTCAAATTCTAACAATTTGTGCAACAGTATTTTCTTCTCTGTGCTGCCAACTTCCCAGTAGACACTTGTAAGCTTTAACCAGTTGTTGGTTAATAGAATACCTAATTTTTCTTGTGAAATTCAAATGCAATACACGAAGACTAATGCATACGTCGTTACACAATTAGAAAGTAAATAGTGTTTGTAAAAACGTTACGAATTTTGATTCTAACGGCATGGGAAAAGCCTTTCTTAAATCCAGACTAAAGTGCAAAGCAATCAGTGTGGCATCATCTGTGCAGTTCGACCGGAAAATTTTGATTTGAGGCAAGGACGGATCTAGGCTTTCCTTCGTCCTCACTGTGATTTGCTCCACCCTCGTTTCTGTCCCCCTTTTCCTATCAGTCCAATCTACTCACAGTAATAAACGTGTCTTGCATACGTCGTTTTGCACTCGAGTAAATAATAGAATAAAATTTGAGTAGAAATAGATAAAACCTGTACTTAGCTACCATTAGCAGTGTTTGAAGTGTGAATTATAATTACAAATAATATATAACATCACATGATGTTCAAGGTTAATACAAATACAAAACCAGTAAAAGCATAAATATTGGTAGATATTGTATCCTTTTTACACTCATTTAAATTTAATTCCCAAGTAAAAATTTTCGGCAGCACCAGTACCCCTCTAACACGGCGCCTGGAGCAGTCTGCCCCCTCTAGATCCATCCCTGATTTTTGGGCACTGGTGGAATGGATTAAGTAGTTAGATGATTGGAATGATTTTGGGTAGCGTCATAATTAGCAAAAAGTTGGAAGACAGTCAAGTGAACATGTTATCATATTGCATGGTTCCTGAGTCGGCCGAATTGCTAAAGCCATTTGCATTATCAGAAGAAGGCTAAAAAAAAGTACAGTACAGTTCAGTTAAACAACGTTTTGATAAGTTTTTCAATGTAAAGAAGAAAGTAATCTATAAATGGGCCAAGTATTTTAAACAACACGCGAGCTTGCAGATATTTTCATAAATGATGTGTTGAAAATGGCGGAGTTATGTGATTCAGGAGACCTGAAAGATGTCTCATTACAATGGTGTTGACGATGATAAACTTTCCGAAGCCCTACAAATGGACCAAGAACTGACATCCACACGAGCAATCTTGTGCATTCGACAAGCAGAGCAGGTTCAACAGCAACAAACACAGGTACAAGATCAGCCCAGGCATGGTTGAGGCAGTTCAGCTCAGCACAAGCAGCGTGACAAATGAACAACAGATACCACGCACCAAGATAAAGCAGGTAGGGGTAGCATAGGTGTTACAGAGCAAAGACATAACATAACCGCAAAATGTTCTAAGTGTGTCATTAAAAGAAACTATTGTGGTCCCATGTGCCAAAAAGGCAAAATACTATCGATGCAGCAAAATGGGGCAGTATGGTAGGTGCTGTGTCCATGGAAAAATACAATAACTGGCACAATATGGACCTTAAGCACGTGGGGTGGCACCGGTGCAGACACATAATCATTCTTTAGGAGAAGTATCTGTGGAAGTTAGTTCACAACCATGGTATGTAAAGGTAACAGTAGGTGGGCGTTAACTGTCCTTCAAGGTGGATACAGGGGCGGACATAAAGGTGATTGACAAACAGTTGTACAGGAACGTGAATGTGGAGGTCAGTGCAACCGAGGGAAGGCAGTTCGGAGTAGGTAAAAACAGCATAAAAGTAATCGGCACCACAACAGTGAGCAACCTATACCATTACTTGGCCGCCCAGCCGTAAAAGCAGTAGATATACTGTCTGTGAAGAAAGCAGAAGAAGTGGCTGGGAAAGAGAATAGTTGCATGAACAAGTTCTCATCAATAATTAAAGGTCTAGGCTAGTTTAGAAGAGAGTACAATATTCAACTGCAAGATGAAGCCGAACCATATTCTGTTATGGCTCCAAGATCTGTTCCATTTCCCCTACGAAGGAAAGCGCAAGAGGAACCAGACAAGATGTTACAAGATAAAGTGATTACACCAATTGAAGAACCTGTTTAACCAACTAAGTGTTGTGCATCGATGGTCCTAGCGCCAAAGAGAGAGGGTCAGTAAGAATTTGTGTGTACTTTACGAAGCTGAATAACTTTATCCTCGGAGAGGAATTCAGCTACTATTGGTGGATGAGAGTCTACCCCATCTATAAGATGCTCAATGGTTTTCTGTTAAGATGCTACACGTGAATTTTGGAAAATCTAGTTATCACACGTTAGTGCGCCTCTGACAACATTTATTATCCCATTTTGGACGGTACTAGTTTTACCGCCTGCCATTTGGAATCAATTCAGGAACAGAGCATTACCAGTGTCAAATGCAACAACTTGTTTGGGGCATGCCAGATGTTGTCAGCCAGGCAGATGACATCCTTGTGGGCAGGTGTACAGCATAAGAACATGACGAATGGTTGAAAGCAGTGCTAAGTAATTATGGTGGCACGTCACATCAGAAGACACGGTAGTGCCAGATCCAAAAAAAACTTGGCTATTCGGGACATGCCAGAACCACTTAATGTAAAAGAGCTGAGACGTTCCTTGGGTATGGTGACATACTTAGTGAAATTCATCCCCTACTTGTCAGAAAACACTAAGAGCCTTGCTTAGTGCAGCGTCAGAATGGGTGTGGCAGGAACTAAGAGGCAATTTCTCAGCTTTCAACGTTAGCCCTTTATCAGCAAGGTGCAGAAATGAGAATTTTGGCACATGCCTTCTCATTCAGGGTAGGAAATGTACTGGAGCAGCATCAACACGAGGCAAGGAGACCATTGGCATTTGCATCACGAAGCCTTAGCAGGGCGGAAACAATGTATGTATGCTCAGGTAGAAAAAGAGGCATTGGGCCTGCGAAAAGTTGAGGGACTATGTATTGGGCACAAAGTTCAGCATATTAACGGATCACAATTCACTATTCCAATTGCAAATAACACCACTGACTGAGTTGACGGAATGACTGCGAAGGATGAGCATGTGTGTCATGTGATACGACTTTTAGAGTGGAACATGTGGCAGGGAAAAACTTTTTTGTGCTAGATGAACTATCGAGGGCACCCATTGATCAGCCAGAGGACAGCAGTGATATTCTGGAAGAAGAGAAGTTTGTAGAGGTGGTGGTGCAGCGAGTGCCCTTCTCCGACATTATGTTTAAAAACATTAAGAAAGGACAAGAACGTGATGAAGCGTGCCATGTTTTGAAGAACAATATTCTGCAGGGGTTTGAAAGTAAAAACTCTATGTTCTGGCAAGTCAGGGGCCAGTTAGCATGTATCTAGGGGCTGATCATTAAGCAGGGACGTAATTTAGTTGGTAGGTATTGGGAGGGGGCTGGGGGAAATGCCACCCCTAGATTTAGAATTTTATATGTATAAAATATATTTTTTATATTTTGTTATTAAAATAATGCTAACTTAAGCACATAGAACTGAAGTTTTATTCTTAAAGTTTCTAATTTATACATGCTTAATTAATAAAAAAGATGCAACAAGGTCGCTGTCGCCGAAAAAAAAATCTTGCCCTCCCCCCGCCCCCACCCCAAGAAATATATGAAATGACGCCGCTGTCATTAAGGGTTCAGGTATTTTCATTCTCAAGCATCTGCGAGCAGACATCCTTAGCAGACTACATGAAGGCCACATGGGTATAATTTTAATGCTGGTGGTGAGCGCAGGAAGTCTGAATGGTGGTCGGATATCAAGAGGGACATAGAAAGCTGTCAGAAGGCGGAACCATTGCAACCTACGTTACTACCGGATGGACCATGGTTGCTAGTAGGAATGGACATCCTTAAGCTGGCTGGAGTACACTATCTGGTAATACAGGATTATTTTTCCAGGTACCTAGAACTGATTTGCTTGGAACGACTCACCTCTGAGATAATTGCTCTAGAGTACAGTACACCTTTTGCCACCATGGGATTTCAGAGACGGTTTACACAGATGGCAACACCACAATTCACAGCAGAGGGAGTCTAATGGTTTTCAAAGGACTACAGGTTTATCCACATCACCTTCAGTCCAAAGTTTTCGCAATCCAATGGCAAAGCAGAGAGTACAGTAAAGACAGTGAAAAGGATCCTCTCTAAATAGACAGATCCAAATTTGGGATTGCTGGCCTATAGGGCCACACCAATGGAATTCGGCTTGTCACCAGCTGAATTGTTCGGGAGAAAATTACGTACCACTGTGCCACAGGTGAGGCTGAACAGAACCCACAGATGACTCCACACAGTCTACGCGAGTTCCAGAACAAGGACCAACACATCAGAGAAAGGATCAAGTGAAACTATGACACCAGGCATGGAGTACAGAAGCCGTACTAGGGGAATGTTTTTGGATTACTGACCTTGACAGGTATGGCAGGGTACTTCGACCAGTGAATCAGTTCCGGTCATGTCTCGTGGAAATGGAAGCCCACAATGTGTACAAGAACAGACGGCACCTGAACCTGATCACAGTCCGGGAGACAGCAGACCTAGATGGAGGGAAGATACCCACTCTGAGCTGAGCTGAGGTTGTGTTCTCCACAACACTGCCACTCCGAAGCATTAGACCAGAGGATACACAACTCTGGATTCATTACAATACAATTTCCGGGGTTTTACAGAGGCAGAACAGTAGAAATCAGAAGGGAGTCGGCTGGGTTACACGACCTGAAGTGGACGACAGGTGGTTTGACACAAATGTTTATAACTATATTTGGGAAAATACAACCTGTGTTGTTGTAACACATAATAAAGTTAAAATAACATACACTTAGTGGTAACATATGATAAA
The DNA here is from genome assembly GCA_003012365.1 of Medauroidea extradentata. Taxonomy (NCBI): domain Eukaryota; kingdom Metazoa; phylum Arthropoda; class Insecta; order Phasmatodea; family Phasmatidae; genus Medauroidea; species Medauroidea extradentata. The sequence goes on along the minus strand of PNEQ01086771.1, from coordinate 14,984 downwards.
TAAAGAAAGGAAGATGTGGTGTTGGCAGGAATGACAAATAATGATGGCAGACAGTCCAAGTTGCTGACAATGACTCTAAGTAGCTTAGCTGACATAACAGTTGAGCCATAAGCTACACAACAAAGTGATTAAAGACTTACCTCCATCTGCTACAAATGTGGTGTTCAAGTTCCTAGCAACATCCTCAGCATGGAGCTTGTAAGGAGGAACATAAATCTGTAGCACTGAAACAAAATATTTTCAAATTATGGTACACGATCAGTATGCACACAACCACATTATTTTATATATAATGTTAGACTGAGTGATCTATAGGTTACGGAATTATTAATAAAACTGAGTTACTGGTAACAGTTCACTAGAAATTTAGAGAGTTATTGGACAATGAATACTCCAGGAGATGCTAAAATACAAGAGCATATAAAAAACATAAGGACATTATGGTTTTAATTTTATTGGACCATGAATTACCATTGATTCTGCCTCTTTACACACCGAAAATAAATAATATCTAAGTGATCAATCACAACCACAAAACACCTAACAGAGGTCCACTTCCTGGTGTTTCAAAAGTGGTGCAGTGTCTTACAATTCCACATTTCTCTCCAAAACTCCTAAATCAATAGTCTTCAATCTTTATATGCTAATGTACTAACAGGCCTACTGTGATGTGTGTAGATAGCTGCAAAGAGGTGATAACAGTGGATTGATTTCAAACTATACCCTTTGAAAATTTCATTTATTGAATGTATTTATCGATGAGGTGTTCAAGGAAGCAGAGATGTTTGAGACAAAAGACTTAAAGTCTGGTAATTGGAGTAGAACATGACAGGTTCTCAGAGCATTGCTAATAGATGCACACTGCATAAAAACTTATCAGTTATTTTCTTCACTAATTTTATTGGGTAAAGTAGATACCTCAATCTGTAAAACATACACAACTCACCAAAGTCTTTACTTTCCACAAAATTTTTTTGGGTCTCAATCTGCCCTACCCATTTTCCCCACCCCACCCCCAAATTTTTGCAGAAACCTTTGTGAGGGCACTCACAACAACTCGCCAAAGTTCCATCACAACTCATATACTATATTATAAATATTTTTTGCACTATCAAAATACCTAAGTCATTTGTTTCGTTCACACATTCAGTTACGTACAGCCATTTATACATTTATTAAATACCTCAGCTTTTAAGTAAATATATTATTCATACACATTCTTATCATTATTCAGTGAGTATACTGCACTATGCGCACACACGTCTCCCTGACATCATATGTATATAACTTCAAACAATTCGTCTTAGATTGTCGAAATAAAATTTTCCTGGCTGTAATGAATAATACAACTTAAAAAAAAATTAAAATTTCAATTTGTTAAAAAAAACTTACTCCACAACCTCCCTTGGCAAAGGGTTAGTAAGAGTATTATGTGACAATTAAATATGTTATAATGTACTGTACTTATTTTGAGCTAGTCATTTCTGGGAATAGATTATAAAGAAAAAACATAATTTATGATCAGTTTATGTACTGGTAATAATATAATAAATTAGAGAAACCATGCTTTGTTTCAGCCAATACATTCACTCAAAAAGCTAGAAGCAGTTCCTATTTGAAATTATGAAGTGCCTCAGGTACACACATCTAACTTAAAAGCACACATTTTCAAGTTAACTAATATTGCATGGATGTGATTAATTATGTACAGGATTTTTCAATATGAGTTTTTTTGAGTTAAGGGGTTTTGTCATCAGTCAAACTACCTCCACTGCGGAGAAGAAAAATTATTTTCAGAGCTAACATTAAGTTACATGCTACCTAGATTAAATAATTAGGTACATAAAATTTAAAGAGATTATGTTCAGATGACAAAAAATTTATTGCATACAAGTTGAATCCAGCAAAGATTTTGTTGAATAATATATGAATCAATACGAGCAAATGTAACTAGTGTATTGCAAAATGTGCAAAATAGAAGTACTGAACTACATTATACCTATGGTAGTCTATTTTCCTACATTTAGAAGATATCATGAGTTTCTTATTATAGATAACTACAATTTAATGTACACTGTACCCACATACATCTTACCTTTTGCAGGATCAGTGCCTATTTTACAGGTTACTGTCACAGAAATCATCACCACATTGTTCATAAAGCGAGGCATCTCTAGGATTGCTAAAAAAACAAGTTCACAAAAAAATTAAATTCTTATTGAAACGTAAGAAACATTACATGCCTACATTTATTAGTACGAAATTATCAAACGTAACAAACATACTGTTAATGTACTAAAATTTAATATACATAGGCTGAATAAAACAATCTGCTTGGAATAAACAACTTTCTACAGTTAATTTTTTTTTATTACATACTGCAAATTTCATAAATGAATGCTATTTTTAAATGTGACAAAGGTTTGAATCACTGATTTACATAAGGTACCTGAGTCAAATTTTGAATTTACAAGAAAAAATTTTGAACACTTTGTTTTCCAACACAAAAATCTGAGAAAACATAAAATTTTAATTTTTCATGTAACTTGAATACAAAACTGGACACACAAATAAAAAAAAAAGGTGTTCCTCGATTCAACCAAAATTTGTTAGGATAACAGGAATAAAACATAATATTTAAGGAACCAAAATATGAAAACATTAAAATTATGTCATCCTATGGTCTTGTACCCTATTGTTTACAATGATATTATCAGAAATATTTAACAAGGCAACACATCAAATAACTTGTGAAATATAATATTAGGCCTACTCATTTATGAATTATATTAACTAGCCACAAATAAAATGTTTTATAGAATTAAAAAAAACAAAAAAAAAAAAAAACATTCTGGCTGAATCAAATAATTTTAAAATTTTAATACGTAATATATTTTGCAATATCTACGCATGTCAAAATGACCACTATTCAAATGGGAGCAAATTAGATGTTGACAGGTGAGTTGTCAGAAAGTACAATTACAATTTTTAGGCCCATGTACTAAAACATGGCTATGTGTACAGGTATCAGTACCTCTAAAATAAAATACGAGTTCTATCTACAACAATGGTGAACATGTGGACATGTATGCAATTGTAGACACGTATGAAAGTTCACCATCTCCCAACTCTCTTTCATGTTTGTGAATCTGTTTGACCATTAGGTATTGAGTGTTCGTTCACTACATTTGCACTTTTTTTATGTATTCTTTTAAATGGTGTGGTTTCCTTCCTTTGTATAATCTCAAAATAAATAATTATGCTTTCCTATCATAATTTATTTTTAAAAGTATACATATAAGTGTCGTTTCTGATTTGGATACTGTGATTTCCATAAAATACTACTGTAGGTACTTTATGTTTTCTTACATGGCCACCCATGGTAATAATCCATATAGCCTGAAATATGTAATCATGTCTATCATAGAATAATTATATGGGAGCAGAGACTGCAGCAGTGTAATTATTAGACCACTAGCCTCCCACCTTCGTGGTCCAGGTTTGATTCCCAGTGCGGTCAAGCCCTATTTTTCACATGTGGAAAACCAGGTAAACGTTACCATTGACCGGAAGGTTTTCCCTGGATACTCCCATTTCCTCCACCCTTCCAATGCTCATTAATTGTAGGGCTTCATTTAGTGTCATAATTTAGGATTCTACAGACAACCTATGGGTGCCCAGTTGAAAAGTCTGTCAAATCTGGGATATGATGCCCTGCTCTCTCTATAAACAATTTTTATTTATTTAGTAGACAGGAGCATATACACCTCATCTAAGCATAATCTCACATTTCCGTGAAATTGAGAAGAGCGCCTTACATCCATTAAATATTTGTTCAGAAACTAAATACATGATCACAATAACGAGATAATAACCTCTTTTCGGGAAAACCATATTTTTGCTAAGGTTTGAAGTCATACCTGTCATCTACTGAACAACAGTCAACCTTTTAAGATTTAGCTCTTTATTCCAGCATCAGATGGCACAGAAAGTTTAATTGCTTCTTTCTGAGTACTAGAAACATGTAGTCATTATCAAGATGGCCGAGAGTGAAAAAAAAATGCTTGCGGATACAAGTTTACAGGTTGATGGTGAGGTAAATAATGTTTATGTTATGGAAATAACTTATGACTGTACAAAGGAAATGAACATTTGTGAGTAAAAAATCCTGCATTACTGATACACAGTATGTTAAAAAAAATTCTATGACTTACTGTGTGTTACAATTTTTGGACTGTTAATTTATCTGTTGTCATAATGTCACATATTGTTTATATGTTTTACACTTTTTATGTTTTGCGACAAGGATGCAATTGAAGTGTCTCCACTGATAAACCTGATTACAAAAAAAAATTAAAATGCTAAAATGTAATCTAAAAAGTAATAACCCCAAAAAAAATTAACAAAAATAAAATAGAAAAATTGATAACATATCAAATAATTTGACAAAATCAAAGAAGACAATAAGAGAAAAAACTAATACAACTAACATAAATATATATATATACATACCGTGTGTGTGTATACGTTCAGGCTAAAAAAGGAAACATACACTTTATAACAAAAATTATGACAAATAATAAACTACAGCAAAATACATTTTTAAAATTCTTTTTTTACATTTTTCCCATTTTACTGGAGAAAATCCTAGAAATGTTTAAATCTACTAGTGTTTATGTTACATTTAGTGTTTAAAAATCATGGATTCTGTTTATGTTTTTTTAAAATTACAAATGAAAGAGAAAGTTATTTTAAAAAGTATTCCCCAAAGTGAATGAGTGAGAGATTTTAGTCAGCACTTAACATCGAGGTCTTTAGAGTGGTGAGGGGTGACATGAGATGATTACGAAGAGGCGCTGCAATGAAAGTGTGGGGGAATCAGAAGATCCCTGAGAAAACCAGCCATCCACCAACGACATTGTACGAAAATCCGAGCATCGGTCCTCTGGGAATCGAACCCGGATTGCCTTGGTGGGACCATTCAGTCATTATGGCCTCCCCCAAAGGATGTTCTTCATATTGTAGAAGGATTTAAAAACTGCAGGAAGCCTAGATATGAGAAAATAATAATGTACGGACTGCAAAAGAAAAAAAATTACATAGACACAAAAACCATGGTTAAGCAAGATCAATATAGGAACATAATTTCAATCAATGTTACTCACTTAAGATATGACCTGTACTATCAGCAGACAGTGAATCTAAGTTCTTCCACTGTGTGACTTCTTCGAACTGCACAACACGAGTACAGAAGCATAGATTTGGATCATCATCAGAACTCAGTAGCATTTTGATATCAAACAGCTCGCTGAAACATTGAACAGTAGTAACAGACAGTCAAACTTCAGAACTTTGTTTAATACATCATTAAGGTAAAAGTCCATAATAGTTTAATATACATTTAACAGTTTCTAAATATTTAATACATTCACATATGCTTCCAAGAATAGAGAAAATTTTAATAGAAAAATGAAGGTTCATTTATAACAACATCTGCCGTATAACAACTTAATAGTGCACCATCTCTCCATAATACACTAAAATTTTTTGGATGTAACAATAATCTGCTATAAAAACAATTTTTGCTGCCATTCACAGTTGCTGTTATAATGAAAGTGCAGAACAAACAATACTGTGATAAATGAAGCTGATTCTTTCCTAATTCCACTTTACTTAAAGATAAATAACTGTCACCACCAGTTACATACATATCATTGACCAGAAATGGTGAGAAGATATAACACAATATTCCCATGTGAGGTGGTGCAATCGTAACAGGTTACTCGTACTCAGCAGGATCCTGGTTTGCTTCCAGACTCTCATTTCGGTTTTCCATGGTTTCTTAAAATTGCTCCTTGTGAAAGTTGGGACGCATTTCTCAGTTCTAGTCCTTAAGTTAACCATCTCTAATGACCTCACTGTCATCGAGACATAAAGTCCATAAATAAGAAAATATTTTTGTTTGGCAAAACACAGGACTAAACTTATTATTCAATTCCCTGTAATGATAAGAGCTTAAACTTTATACGGTATGTATTGGTATTGTTCTTATAAGATGATAGATAAATCCTTTGTTTAAACTAGTTACATGACATTTTCTTGACTGGAAGCTGTTTTTTGGACATACTCCATTATGATGCAGATGTCTGTCAAAGACTCTTTAGTTTTCTGTGACAGACATCTGCATCACAATGGAGTATGTTCAACAAAACCGAATCTAGTTATGCACCTCTACTGCACAACTTGTTTGCACTAATGTAATAATTATATGTTCCTACTTACTTCATGAAAACTAAATTTGAAAATGCTTTCCTCAAATAATATACATGTTACAGCTCTCTAAAATTTAAAATACATACAGTACGGTATTTTAATTATTTTACGGTGCAAATTCGACTACTGACTGAACTGAGCTATCTTAACACAATTCACCACTTAAAATATGCGCCATTATTACTGTTATGTTAAATAGAAAGCATTTTACAAAAATTGAGTAACAAAAAAATTACAATTATGGGAATGTGCTGTATGTAAGACAACAGAGGAAAAAAATGTATATTGACACACACAAGCAGGCACATGCCTGCGCACACGTGCACACACAATATTAAGTAATAAGTTGTGTTACAGTTGCAACTTTCCCCACCATCTCAGTTAGTTTCATTTCTGACCAACAGGTGCCCTACATGAATAATGGTATTTGTTTTATGTTCACATGTACAAAAATTCAATAATGCTGTGTTTTACATGAGCTATTATGGTATCCCATTTACTCTATCGTAAAAATCGGGAAATAACATTTAACATTGTAAAACTATTTAGTATTCACTTAATTATGTCAGGGATGGTAACTATTTTATTTTATTTAAGTACTAGAAATAGTATATTTCATATCAGCAATTATGCATACAAACACTCATAGTATCAATACAAACAATAGTAATATTTTGTGATCACATTTCGTCATCATACTGATACTAAGTGATGATACTGTAAATCTAGAATTTGTGAAATGAGGCTGTTCATGTTATAACAATGTGTTAGTCATGTGCTCGCCATAACAATGTACAATTAATACCACTAGTCTAGCAGATGATGAAACCGCAGGCACAAAACGGCTCCCCAACTACACACGGGAAGTGTCACGCTAGCGATGTGCAGACAACGTGCCGTTGTAACGTTGACACATTTCCTGCACCTATTCTGCACATGCGCTTGACATCCTGGCACGTTATGGCAACGTTACAATGTTACAGTGTGACCTGCAGGCAACATTACTGTGCTGTTAGAGAGGCAAGACACAACATAGACAAAAAAGAGAAAAAGATAGTAGGCTTCTCGAGACGACAATGGTATTTTTGGTTGTTTCAGAATAAAATGCTCTCGTAGGCGTAGACCTACATGTTACCAGACTAATGGTATTTTTGGGACCAATGCTCTGACCAGGGGCGTAGTTGTGGGGGGGGGGGGGATATCGGGATATATCCCCCCTCCGAAATTCTATGGAAACGTTAAAATTAAAAAGTATGTTTCACGAGCCAACACAATTGCAGACATGCTAAAGCAAAAGCTTAAATTTGTACTTGTATTTTTCATATATCACTATAGAGGTTTTCACTTTCTTACTATTTATTATCCTTAAAACTAATAAAATTTATTAAAGTGGTATATTAATTTTTTGATTCGTTAAGTTCTTAAGTAGCACCATCTTGTACCTAAAAAAAAACAAACTTTCCGGGGGAGGACCCCCGGAACCTCCCCTTTATACTAGTGTCGTGAATGGGTAATATCCCACCCTGACAAAAAATTGTTGACTACGCCCCTGGCTCTGACAGGTTATTTTGTGAACGCAGCTTCCTGTTCGCGGTATGCCACCAGGCGCCGTCGATCTCTGTCCACGTGGTATGACTGGAACGCGCCGGCTGCTGGCGTCCGGGCGGGTTATTTTTAGTCCACGTCCCGCAGGGTCACTCGAGTTCGGAATGCGAGACAGCGCGGCTCATTCAACACACTCTTCTTCTGGGTCTTCAATAAGTCGCCGCTCCCCTCCTAGTCACGGGGTGTCCCCTACATACTGTCGCAGTTCCAACACCCAGGCTCACGATCATTCCCAACTTCCCCGGTGGCTTTGACAGCCAACTTTGACTGAAAATACTCGACCCAGTGGAACTGACTGGCATCACTTATTAAAAAAAAAAAAAAAAAAAAAAAAAAAACCTTCCCATTACTAAGGTTAATTCGTCAGCTTAGTGCAAGAACTGTGTAACTTAAATTTTACATGATTAAGTTATCTGCAGATGTCTAAATTACCCTTATGATTGTTCCTTTTGATAAATTTGCATTTCAAAAAATAACTATTCGTATGACGAAATCAATTTTCAGTGTTATAGTTGGACATCTCCACCTACCTAGTTACCTAGATGTAGCATTAAGCCGACGATTTATACTACAGGGCCCCGATTAAATATCGCCACCAGCTATTTGCACCGACGCAGCGCAACGCCAGTGCTGAGCAAGTAAACAGGATCTTCTTTTGAATATGTGTATTCGATTCCAATGCAGCGACGCAAAGCAGGAGCAAATTTTTGCGTTGCACGCATAAAAAGCGACATTTGATCGGCCCCCAGGTCGGAAAATCTATGTTGAAGTTTGCCAAGGGACAATTTCTGCCGCTTGAGCACTGGAATCGGTACGTGTATAGACTGACGAATTTGACAACAAAATATGTGATATTTCAGGGGCAAAAATCTAAAAATCCATGTGGTGTATTGCAACAGGAAAATTCAGATACAAACATTGATATATAAGTGTTAAAACTATAAGAATCAATTTTTTATACATGCAGGCAACTATTTGCGTTTGAAAAAATATTTTCGAACCCCCTGAAAATCTAAAGAGCAAGACCTTAAAAGTGCGTGGTACATAATTCTGCGCTAAAAAGCATCAGTTTTGAATTGTAGGTTTCTCAAAGCCAATAAAAAAAAAAAAAAAAAAACTACTTTCTGAACAAAATTTTTTCTCGGGTTACGTACATCCGAAATCTCGTACATTTAACTACGGCGCAAGAGATCACGCCAAACAAATGAGAAATGCATCATTCTGGGTAAATGTTTGCTAATAAAGTCGGCAAATATAATTATCAAGGATAGTTGTTTTGTATTGACTTTCAAAAAGTGTAGGTCTCAGTTGTAGAACTCAGCGCTTATTTTTCTACCAAGCCCTATTAAGGTGGGATATCATGAGCCAAGTTTGAATTGCTGGGTTTTGTTTGGGTTCAGTAGAAACAACGCTTACTTGAGATATATAAACGTCGCTTCTGTTATCACCGAAGGGAGTCTACTATTGCAGTCTTATATTTGCTGTGTCTACAACCATACCTATTGCTCTATTCGTTTGTGAGCCGATACATGCTTAGGAAATGGGACTCCGCGGATTTAATCTTGTTCAAAAACCACATGCCTGATCACATGACACTCAAACTGCGTGCAGACTTCCTTATCACAACTCGCCTAGACGTAAATTTATGCGGTGACCTAAATTTTTATAGCTGGATAACAAACATAAAATTATAATATTCGCCTAATGATAACTCAAGATTCTGCATGCGTTGAAAATTCAACACCTGACACTGGTCCTGAATATGTCCATTAGAGCCAACTGCGACCTATCAGAATACATAAGAGAAAGATAAATGGAAAATTCAAACTTGCGTAGAGATTTCAGAATCCTGAACGATATTCATAAACAGACAACACGCAGGCAAACGCCGTACACGCGGTAGAGCGTGATCCTCTAGTAATGTGGCATTTGTTTCCAGGGTTGCAACAAAGTGCGCCGATACGATAATACGCGAGTCGCCATGCTTTTTCGAACTTTTTTTTTGCGATATTAATTTTTGGTGCCTAAACAAGAGCAGATATCAAAAATGCCAGAGAGTGCTTGTCGAAATGGTGACTGAAGAGGACGTGATTTTAGCTTGTGCGTGCTTTATCTATCTGAACCATGAGGCTAATTTACCGAGGAAGACTTACGTGACGGATTTAAAATATAAATTCCCTTTAACGAAAAAAAAGTCGAGAAAATAGAGTAAATAGGAACCCTTTACAATAACATGAACACTCTAGCCATACTTAGCATAGGTACATTTACCTACAACTTACTTTTATTACAGTTTTATATCATAAAATTCGGGTCTGTGAGAGTAAAAGGCTGGTCAAAGCGATTGTTAAATGATGTCACATACATAACCATTAACATTTTTAAAAAATTATTTGTAGTTGTTAATCGTCACGATACTGGTGCACGGAAAACATAAAAAAGGTAAAACTGGGCATGCCAGCGGGTAAAGAGACCAACGAAACTGGCAGCTGCAACAGCATTCGTAAAGGCATTTGTGAGGATTAAAAAAAAAATTATCACGCTTTCAGAACGCTCTCTTGAGTCTACAGATCACTTATTTTACGTCATAAAATAATAAATGACACAGGAAGAGACAGAATAATTGAATGAATGAATGAAAATAAATGCTTCACTTAATGTATTGAGGGATTTATACTTCTGATTTCATTTGTATGTATTTGTTTAAGAGCAAGGCGTCGTTTCTTAACAAATTTTGTGAAAAAATTATTTCAACATCCACACTGAAAAATAATTTCAAATTTTATTCCATATACCTCAAAACATAACTAGTACCCAGCTCCTCAATTACTTTGAAACAGAACAACAACATTAATTGTAATACTCTACATTTTGTAGCTGCCGTAAATAATTATGTGCAAATTAGCAAAGGACAATTCAAACAAAAGAATGTGCAAAAATTTGAAGCACACGTTATCCAACTTAAAATAAATGTGCACTGTATCACAACTCTATATATATATATATATATATATATATATATATATATATATATATATATATATGTGTGTGTGTGTGTGTGTGTGTGTGTGTGTATATATATATATACACACACACATACACAAAAACACGAATCCCCTTAAATAAAAAACTATAGCCAGAAATCAAGCCAAGTGTGTGTTCAGTAGCGCAGTATTTCATAACACATTGACATTAATAATTGTTAAACTCAAGCAAATAAGTACAATAGAAAAAAATCAATATGGCTAGGATCTCCTCAACATAGACTTTTTTCGGCCACCTGGAGACATTTCCATTTATTGATAAATAAGCATTTACGACTCAAGACGAACTAATTGTTACAAAACCCTGATCAGAGATACTCGTATATTGTGCAGAACGTTGTTCACGACGGATTTGTGGACACAGTGCAAAATGTTCGACTGCCAGGTCTTCAGTGCTCGAGAGGATGACGTAAGACGACTTCGGTGCAGCGGTGGAATGCAAGGGCAAGCGATGAGTACTGCGAGAAAACACACTAGCCAGTGGCAACGCCCGCCACGTTTCCTTCGAGTGAATATAGAATCTCATCACCATGGTAAGAAATGAGTACTCGGACCAGTACTACGCAGTGACCGTTAGAGTAAGATGGATTATAAATGGTGGCCTTAAGTTATTGCTCCACTCGGTGGCTTAAGGCCATGCTCCATAATGTCTACTGCTTTATGATAGTATTTTTTTTTTTTAATCCTGAACGAGAGCTGATATCAAAAACTGTTTCACAGTTTTGTTAAAAATAGTGTATACTATGTTTACTAATTTTTTTAAAAGTCAAAATACACAATGGTTTCAGCCAATTATGAAAATAAGAAAAATCCCCATACTAAAAAATTAATCAAATATACATTAATTTTGTCTCGAAAAAATAGACTACATAGCAAATACAAGTTTTAATAAAAATCTGTAACAGTTTTTCGATATATGCTCTAACCAAAGGTTTAAGACCACCATCACTTTCAAAACAATAAGTGTTTGTCCTAAAACCGTCAAATGTATTGAATATTTTCCTACGTTAACAACAGTTGTAAATCCGAAAAAAAAAAAAAAAAAAAAAAAAAAAACCCTTTCAGTGTTGGCACCTTGCTATAACTTAAGCTGTAAATTCCTTGTAGTGTTATACATGCTGCTGTGTAAAATCATTAATCGACTACGGCAAGTAAAATTAACTGTACAATTTTTTTGCATCAAAAATGTATTTATTTTCCTTATTTAATTTAATATAAAAAATGGTATCTCAATAAAGAGTTGGAAATATTTTAACGTTATTTTCACCAAATTATTGAACTTCATGTATAGAAAAATGCTATTTACTTCAAAGGTTTAAGGACAAACACTTAGTGTTTTAAAAGTGATGGTGGTATTAAAATTTGGTAGTAACTGTATTTATGAATAAAAAAGTAACTATCATAAAAGCAGTAGAAATGACGGACAACGGTCTCAAAAAGTCGTTATGTGTGCAAATTCATAATATGTATTTTAAGGCATTGGTTAACATATACGCGGAAGTAGTAGAGTAAGCGGCTGGACATAAGAGTCTGGTTGCCACACGGGAGCGGATGTTATGTCTGGCAAGCCTGAAGGTGACGAGAGACCGAAATATTGTCCTGTCTGACCGGCCAAGGTGAGGAGAGTTCTTCTCAGTCGAGGAGTGGAAGATAAAATTGTTTGTAAACAGACGTCACAAGTTGTTAGCGAGTGACAGGGCCGCGAACTGATCAGCTGTTGATACATTCGAAACAAGTTATACATTAGTCGTGAAGATACGATGTGTGTGCGACGCAAGCCATTAGTACCTTTTTCAGCAGGTATTATAACTTATTACAACTCTACGCTTAACATTGGTCCAGCCAGAGAAGGGCACACCAATAACAATAGAAGAACGTCGTGAATGAACACTTTGTAATAAAATATCGCAAATAGTCGACTTCTACAGCGATAAATCAGCGTCCATTTGATCATTTATTTTAAAAAGGTAAGGCAACTGACACAAATTTTATCGTGGGAAGCAGGGTCAATGCATGTATATATTTAGTATTTTACATACCCACGAACAGCACAAGGCAGTAGTTTCGGTACCTAGGGTTTGGGGGGAGGAAAGGGAAGGGTATCGGCAAGGACCTGTATTAAGGTCAAGTTTATATTTTTCAGCGATATTAATTTTTCACGCCTAAACGAGAGCAGCTATCAAAAATTTGTCTGGTAGTTTTGTTTACAATCGTCTTCTCCATATTGGCTGATTTTTTTTTCAAGGCAGTAAATATTCCGTTCTCTACGAATTCTATAATTAATGAAATTCTGGTTAACAGACTTTTAAAATCAAAACCATATAATTTATTGCTTTGAAAACAATAGCTATCACGCCAACAAACATTTAAAACTAAACGGCCCGACAAATTTTTGATATCTGCTATCGTTTAGGCCTATTTTACTATCGCAAAAACAGTAGCAAAAAGATAGCATAGCCTTAAGAAGCCGACCCAGTATTGTCTGGAATAATTCCGGAAAACTCTGGAAAAGCTAAAATTAGGATAGCCGGAGCCTGGGATCGAACCCGGGTCCACACAACTGCTCCACGATGCATGTAATATACAATCAGAAGGAACTTAAATTGTCATGCGGTGCTGAAAATACAAGCCTACGGAATGTATGTGGTTCTCTCCGTACGCAGGAGAAGCGCTGATAAAGAAGCGGCGGTTATTCCTAACGGTACAATGACGGGTGAAAGGAAATGACATGTATATATTGCATCTAGTGGCGATGCGTTATTGTTACAAGGAAAGTTGTATCATATCTGACCAAATGTTCTTTGGCACGAGACATTAATACCAGCAGTTATTGTTACAAGGAAAGTTGTATCAGATGTAACCAAATGCTCTTAGGCACGAGACATTAATAACGGCAGGACACAACCACTGAACGTGTGTTACGGTGATCGAGGTCGTACTGGCGAATATTTCAATCCTCCACACTTGCATGCTAATAGCTTGAGAGTGTAGTACAGACAACTCAAAATGTGTGTACGACCATCGCTAGGCACTGCTTTCCCTCACGATCGCCAATGATAGCGTTCAGCATTTAATTTAGGTATACTTGTATAGTCACTATCGAACTAAGGTCGTCTTTTCTAAATAGACGTCACATAACATTGCGATGTGCAATTAAGGCCACAATCCGTAATTTCTACTGCTTTTGAGAGGATGTTTCTCAAAATTCTAAACAGAACAGATGACATAAAATCGTTCGCCAGATTAGTTTACTTTTCTATGTTAATGTTACTTAATTTTTCAAGATAAAAATAATATGGTTTGAACAAATGGAATCAGGTATTTTTTGCGTATATTACACAATAAAAAAAGCTTTGAGCTAACCTGTAAAACCATTTTATGATCAATTCTCTCATTTCTGTTCAAAACATAAAGTAGAAGTATAAAGCGGAATGATGGCCTCAAGATCTACTGTATTCCCGAGTCGACTTACAGGCTCAAGTTCTCACATCAGGGACATTAAATACGACGCTTAATCGGTGTTCCGGATCGTAAAGCCCACGCTGTACGAATGTTATGGCCAAGGACATTGATATATCGCGCGAATAGTTGACTGTCTGCTAGGCTTCAATGTAACATGTCCATATCTGACGTTCATATTTCGTTGATGATGTGTCCTCATCTGACTGGGTCAGTGGTAGCTCTGATGTGCCGCAACTGAAATAGATGTGATTCGTCTTTAAGAGGGCGTGGGTACATAATTCAACGCTAAAAGCATTAATCTATAACTGTAGCTTTGTTGAAGCCAACTTGCGAAAACTAAACAATCAGTGGCGTCTCGTCAGGGTAAGCAAGGCAAGCAGTGCTTGCCCAACCTTCTTCCAGATAATTCTCTGATTATAATAAATATTTACTTACAACCTTGTCTCTACCAGAAGCTAACTATGACTCCTGCAAATAGGGGTATCTTTTACGAATTCCGCTCGGATTACAACACTGTCAATTGGACGATAAGAACTCGTAAACAACCAAAGCAAGCTGTTGAAAAGCGCTTGCAATATCGCTTCTAGTGGATAGAGTTGC
>PNEQ01086770.1:0-39102 GCA_003012365.1 Medauroidea extradentata | reverse complement strand
GTAGTTCTGCCAACCTCGTAAAAACATAAAGTAGGAAAGTTCTCGGCGGAAAACAGCCCACGTGACGTCCATGACCCAATCACGAGGGTATTCGACGTCACAGCTGACGAAAGTCGGAAAAACACCGGCTTCTTTCTGCTTACTCGTTCGGGAACCATGGTGGCAACCAGTCGTGCTGTCGGAGTGAGCCTCAGTCAAAATGCTAATACTCAATTTGAGCCAACTTTAGCAGCTTAACCACAGTTGAGGTATCACAGCGTATTTCTTCGTGCGTGTTTTGTGTTGCAGCAGCAACACAAGAAAAGTTTGTCGACGTCTTCAACTAAGGTAAGTGCGTAGTATGTCCATTTAACTGCGGTCGGTTAGGCAGGAAACTTTGAAAACAAGAGACGTGATCGTCTCAACGTATTATTTACGTCCCTGACCCTTTCATTTCGTCGTATGTTTGTTCTAATTTAGTTTGGCCAATGACAATGTTAACAAGCTGATAATGAGCTTTGTTACTCATCTGTAAACCAGTCGATCGTTAAAAATAATCGTAGGCCAATCGTGTTCGTATAAGACGGTATGTACTACCTTTGATAACTAAGTATATTAGCACCTCACTCTCTTTATCTCTCACTCTATCTCTCACTCTCTTTATCTCTCTCTTTACCTCTCACTCTCTTTATCTCTCACTCTCTTTATCTCTCACTCTCTTTATCTCTCACTCTCTTTATCTCTCACTCTCTTTATCTCTAACTCTCTTTATCTCTAACTCTCTTTATTTCTCTCGCTCTTTATCTTCATCTCACTCATTTGTCTCTCTCTCTCTATCTTCATCTCACTCATTTGTCTCCCTATATCTTCATCTCACTTAGATTATCTCTCTCTCTCTCTAGGTTTCCTTTAATTTATCTTAATGTCCTGCTTTATCTCCGTCCAGGTAGTTTTTATGTATACATTCATCTCGGCCTTCTCGTATCTCTACGTCTTTCTTTTAAATCGTAATGGGTGCCGTTATCGTAAAGTTACTCAAGGTGATTGGTCTTACGGCGGCTTCATACCTCGCTCTTCAAATGCGTTGCAGTGTGTTCGTAAACAGGTTTTATACGAAACCACTACACATGCGCCCACTTTGCCAACCTACTGAAAGAAACCACACTTCAAACAAGGTCGGAACCTTATTTTTAAGAAACTACGATTATTAAAACCACTGTTTCTAAGCCTTCCCACACGGCAAAAAAAAAAAAAACTACCTTTTCTGACAGTCGTACTTGAAAATGTACTAACCGGATGTATGTGAAAATCATGACGTACACTGAACTTTGGTACAGACTTTCCATCAAAAAAATTATACAGTCACCGCTTGATGTCCCACAGCAAAAACGGTTCGGCGGGAAGCTTGCACGCTAGTTCAGAGTTTGGCTCGTTGAGGCGATGTGGCATTTGATGCGCGCTTCAAGGTCGACCTTATAGCTCCGTCGTTTCTGAGCTTCTAGCGCGCAGGTACGAGCTCCATTGTTCTTTGTGGCCGTCAGTGAAAGGCTCCGTCTATGTCTCAGCACCGCGGCTGCAGGAAAACACATCAGCATGCCGCATTGTGCCAGGAAGCCACGTCGCGTCGCGGCGTATTCTTCGGCGGAAGGAACTCTGCACGGAGAGGGAATACAACCCGGCGGATCCTAGGTTCCACGCCTTTCACGGCTCGTCCTTTGACGAGGCCATAGAATGTGTGTTCTCACGGCGAAGTCACTTCCCTGCCTGGTGCTGGTGTCGACGTCAACCTTGTTAGCGCGCAAGGGACGGATCTTCGCCCGGGGCAAGAATTGTGATTTCCCTCACTCCTAACATCCCCTTTTTTTCCCAGCAGTCAAATCAACCCAACAGTAATAAACGTATCTTGTATACGTTGTTTTGCACTCGCGTAAATAACAGTACACAATTGAGGACCTGGTTGGACTAACGACTTAAACCAGCTTAAGTCGTCTAGTCCACCAATTGTAAATTTATAATACTCAAACTTTGTTCTATATATCATAAAAATGGTTTCCCTAAGACAATAACAGATGGAGCTATAGGCATTCATATAAAGGCGACTAAATTCACTTACCAGAACTTGAAAAACTTTAAAGTCGATTTTCTCAAAACACCATTTTATGAAAAGTCGTTAGTTCACCCAGGTCCTTAATTTTAGTAGAAATAGATAAAACCCGTAGGCTACTTACTAGCTACTACTAACAGTGTTTTAAGTGTGAGTTCTAGTTATAAATACTGCATTTTAAACATTATATGGCATTCCCAGCGCCCCCTCTAAACCGGCGACCGGGACAGTCAAACCCCCCTGCCCCACCCCTCAAACCCAGATCCACCACTGTTAACGCCTTGTCACGAATCAGTCACTTGAGAAACAACCTTCGTCAATTTTCTAGCAAAATGAATTGTGGGTTTTATAATTTTGTACAGAGGTACATGCTCGTATTATTAAACCACGTTAAGGCCATAACACACTGTTTCTACTGTTTTTGTGAGTTATTTGTTCAAGCGTGAATGAGATCAGATAACCAAAAATATGTTTGGCAGTTCTGTTTGAAACTGTTTTTGGTATAGTAACCATTTTTTTTTTTTTCAAGTCATGAAATAACATGGTTTTACTTTTAAATAAACAACCAATCAACAACAATTTAGTTAGTTACATAATCTGCTACAAACCATAGCATTTACCTTCTTGAAAAAAATGAAACCAATGTGGAGAAAACTACTTCAAACAAAACAGCCAAATAGATTTCTTGGTATAAGCTCTCGCTTATGCTTAAAAAATTTAGAGCAAAAAAATAGAAAGAAGGGAAGAAAAGGGTCATTTGCGAGTTTAGCAAAGCACTGAACTATCACTTCAGTTGAAACACGTAATATTTCACTGTCTACCTCTGCACAAAATTAAAAAACCCACAACTTCAAATTGAAGGCTGTGCCTATATAGATTGCACATTCAGAGTTGCTTCACGCTGAAGACATCCATCTATAGGTGGTCGGCGATAAATGGAGCACATTTACAGTAATAATAAAAAAGTATAATAGTTATTGTGACCTCAGACATCAACTTTTGAGTTTGGTACACTCTATGCACTTTCGTTACTTTATTTATATTTTAAAACGGCAGGAAAACATAATTTACCGGAAAGGGAACACTTGCTAGGGTTTCAAACTTGCTCACTATATCTCAAACCAACTATAGAAACACATTCTTGATTAAGAATAATAATGAACACACATTTTAATTGAGCATCGGATAACTCAGTACAGTTAAATCTGTACTTTGTGTTTATTACTACTACCATCAAAAAGTAGTGGAGATATGCTAATTTCCTGGAAGAAGAAAAAACGTAACAAGTACTCTCGAAGACTGATCACTTAACCGTGGATAGAAAATGAAAACTTGAAATACCGGAGTGAGCTGTGTGTGAATCGCACGTAGTCACAAACATCACGCAGTTCACAAAGGATGTATGTAAAAAAAAAGTTAACATATACAGGAACTACCGCGTAATAAAAACACCATGCGAATACTGGGCTAAATTGCAAAATGTTGTTCGATATTTTTTATTGCACAATTTGGCAACACAGCAATGCGCCCCATAGATATCTTACTAATACTACTGTTCTGGCGTGCAGGTTAAGGCCTCGCTCTTTAGTTTTGCACTGACTTCGAAAATATAATATATTTTAACGCAAATGAATATATATATATATATATAAAATTCATTCTGGCAGTTTTAACACTTATATATCATCGTTTGTATGTGAATTTTTCTGTTTCAATACACCAAACGGATTTATAGATTTTTGCCCCTGAAATAGCACACATTTTGTTGCCAAAATAAGCCAAAACGAAGCAAAATATATATATATATATATATATATATATTTTTTTTTTTTTTTTTTTTTAGCAAACGGTACAATATTTTTAAAAACCGCTCTCGTAAAATTGTGTATCGTATGACTTTACTACACAGTCTCAAAATTTTTGAAAGTATTTGGTTAAAATATATTTGAGTTATTTGCAAGAGTTTGAAATAAAAGAAATATCATGGCCTTAAAATCCCGAGCAGTTCAGATATTATCCTACGTTTATTTGACGTAACATACATACCTGGACGTGCAGTGGAAGAGGGGACTATCTCCGAGCAGTGTTGCCACATTGTGCACGTAAAGTGTCACCGTACAACAATCTGCCACATATAGTTTTGTTTCCTATTTCTCCCCAGACTCGTGTGGAGTGCTTATCATCACGTTTATTTCTGCACACCCCGTATATCCTAAAAGCCACGTGGTGGGTACACGTATAAAGAGAGAGACGGGGAAATAAATGGCGGACCCGGGTAATTGTGGATTAGGTTGACCCGTGTACCGCACAGCAGAAATTAGGTCCCATGGGGCATCTGTCTAGTCGGAAATAAAAAATCTCGAGTCCGTTGGGACGAAATGTTGGCGATGTTTTCCAGGAAGTGAATGTGTAAGCTCTATACAGATATCCCAGCAGACTCGAGCACAGGCATTAAAACCCGATGCCGGACTGGCTAGGCCTCTTCAAATAGCAGTCTCTTGATTCAAGAGAGGAAACCACTGGGGACCCTTAGTTAATTACACGCTACATTTTGAGAGGTTTCATGCGATCTCGCCGATATATGAGCTTTGCTTCTGAACATTTCCATGTTGGAAACTTTACGATGAAACACAGGTTAGTATTTCCAGAAAGGACACTATAAAAACCTATACTCCTCGCATGAACTGTTTAAAATGTTGATATTCAGGCAAATTTACTAAATAAACTGGGCATTTCAAATTCACCGTATTTCTTTTCTCTTTTACAACTAAAAGAATAGAAAACTTTTAAGCGAAAAAAAAATATTTTAGAGGCGTAATGGGATTCGTAAAGATAACTTTATACTACAGTGTTTAATTTCGAAACTATATGTAGGTACAACACTTTTATCCTTCTCATTTCAATTTTGATAACTAAAGATTTATCTTCTACGCAAATTAAGAAAATCGCAATATTTGATGTGCGAAGAGAAATTCAGGGAAAATAAAACATTGCTGGTACTCAAGTCCTCATTACTGCATCAATGACTTGTATACTTAACTGAAATGTTTTAAAATTAATGTAACTATTTTCGAAGGGGTTGATTTGTGCAACGTTGAAGTAAATATCATGCCTATTTAATTCTAAAACATCACAGTGCTTTGGTAGCTATCATAAACACATGTGGTATTTTGCATTAAATTTTGTATACCGTAAACTAAGACAAACTTTGGCCGAATAATTTACTCTTTGATTTATTCAGTCTAGAATGAAATACAGCGCTACGGCCGGCCGGCTAACAGTTTGTCGTGTATATTGTAGGCTAGATATAATTACACGGTAAAAACACTTTCGTTGCCACAATTAAATGTTTCTTTAAATATGAGCCACTCCAAAATTACTTTGTCGGGAAAAAAAATTTACTTTAAAACTTACAGTCATGGTACCAAATATTAAGTATCTGTTGTGGCGATGATAGTTCTGGTATTTTCAACACAAACTTTACCCTGAAAAAAAAAATTACCTTTGCTACAAAGAAACTTATATTATTTTCAAATAAAAAATTTTAAAGACAACATGCGACACAAAATATATGTTTCTTACATTTACTTTGCTGTAAGGTAAGATTTCTTTAGCATAAGCTAAATATCTTTGCGGCAACTTTCAGTGGTTTATACTTAAAGAATATTTTGTTGAGGAAACGAAAGTGTTTTTACAGTGTAGATAAACACAATGATGAAAACAAACAGTAGAATACATCAAGTCTTACGTACTAAAGAAAATAAATTAATAATAGAGAAAGCTAGGGTAAGCCTGTTATAAGAACACAGATTTGTTAAACCCCATTTTGGAGTAACTTCTTTGACCCACTCGATTATTTTTGGGATCATTTGGTGAATAAATAGATAATTGGAACCATGAGCTTAAAAAATATTAATTAAATTCAGACCAAATTTGAAACGTTCTTCACTGAATGACATTAAAACCAAATTTTGAGTGAAACAAATTAACCCACTCCCACCCCCTTTCCCATTGGACCAAAGTTGCCACAGTTTACGGTACAAGATTTCGTACGAAATCAATTCCGTCATATGAAACGTGATTTAGGAAGTTTATAGTTAATAAAAGCCCTGGCGAATTTCTCATCGTGAAATATCAGACCAGTTAAAAGGCTTAATTTGCCCGCCGATGACAAGAATTACACATAATGCACCAATGCAAACGAAATAGGGGTGAAAATATGCGGTGTGTATGGTTTACGTGGCTGGAAAAGTTGAAGTGTTCGTACACCTGACGAATTCGTAGACCAATGAAAAACACTTCGTCAAATTATATTTACTCGTCAATAGGAGTAAAGATACATAAGGAACCAATAGAAAGGAATAACGGTGTAAATACGCCTTGCGCATGATTTGTGGGGAGGGTAAAGGAAAAGTGTTGCCAGACCTGACAGTTTCCTCTCCGGGGATGTGTTTTTTAATAGGGTGGCTTATCGGATGCTTGGAGAAGGGAGAATGAAGGAGATTGGGCAGTACCAAACCCACATGGCCTGTGTGTCGGTCCAGTGGAACATATTCCCCGAATGGGCGAGGACCGAGACTCATACCCCTTTCCAACCACCCCCCTCCACCATATCTGGACTGCTGCATGGATTCCTGACTTCCCTCTCGAAACCGCTACTTTCGAAGTTCTCATATCTCCCATCCCCCACAACTCGGTGATTTCTTCCCTCTGTCGTGACTTTGTAGTCTGTCCTGTCTTGTGCCCTGGGGAGGTTATCTACCCTACTTCTTTTTCTTGTTCGTGTGTGAGTACAGACAGAGAGAGATGGAGAAATAAGTAGAGAGGGTTGAGGTCCCCTTCTGCCTCATACAGGATCCAACGAAGGAGCTGCGCCGATACGTGTATGTGACGTCGATATGGATCCTGTCCAAGGAGAGCAGGAGTTGTTCGGCTTCTTTATGAGGTTAACTTGTGAGATGCCTGGCGGCGTTCTCTGTCACAAACCCCTCTCCTGCCACCACCACCCCCTCAAAAATGCCCTTCTTCCTCCTCTTTATTTTCCTCTCATCCCGACTCTACCATCCTCGGAGACCATCATCTCGCAGAGTCTGTAAGGGAACAGATGTCCGTCCAGCCATGAGAATACTGATGCCCGCAGACGAGGACTCGCCGAGGGTTCACTGACCTACATAGTGTAACTAGCCAGTGGCGGCTCAAGGGTTGTTAGTAGGGAGGGCATTAGTTACCGAGTACTATACACTCCTGTGAACGCGCCGCTGTATACCAATGACCATGAAATATCTACTGGCTACTTATTAATATTACTGACCGGTAGTTTTCTGGGAAACATTTTTGCAGTACTTCGTTTCAGTGCCTTACGTGCGCACCTGCGCCTCTGCTTCGTGGCCAGTGATTGGATGCCGTTAACACCCAGCGTCTGGAGGTTAAACCCGCAAATCACAGACGTGATGTGACGCAGTCATCCGTGTACTGATCGGCACAGTCAAATGAATAACGACTCTGCACAAAAACATTCTACCAATAGCCAAGAAGTTGAGCTGCAGGTGTGCACGTAAGACACTGAAACAAAGTGGGGCAAAATCTTTTCGCGAAAACTACCGGGCCGTACTTATTATATCGTGATCTGTCAGTAATAAGCCGCAACTACACACCAGCGTGTCAGTGGTTGTAGCGTCAACTAGGGCACAACGCTGTACAAGTTCTCTGCAACTTGTGCCCTACGCCGCCACTGTAACTAGCGCCAATGATTTCTGATGGGACAGAATTTTGCATCAACTTGTTCCATCGCCTAGTGTGCACATCTGCAGATTTGCTTCATTGATTCTGCCAATCAGAATAAGATTAGTGTGATTTGCAGGTGTACAAACTCAAGACGCAGAGAGTTAAAAACGTCCAGTCGCTAGGCCCATGAACTTTTCGCGATAACAAATTTGCCCCATTTTGTTTTAGTGCCGTATGTGCACATCTGCAGTTCTGCTTCATAGTGAATGATTGGATGTTTGAACTGTCACGTGTGCAGTAACCATATTATGATTGGCGCAGTCAAATGCGACACGTCACTTCACAAAGACACGCTGCCAATAACCATGAAGCATAGCTGAAGATGTGCACGTACAGGGCCGGATTTACCAATAGGCACACTAGGCCCAGGCCTAGGGCGCAACTTTCACAAGGGCGCACTTTTATCAAGGAGAACATGTGAAGAATTTCCCATCACTATTTTTTAAAGTACAAAAATGGCGACAAGTAAAAAATGTTTTAATGGCTTTACGTTTGGAATTGTTGACTTATGCTGTCTCTATTAGTTTTATCTGCTCTATGGCCAGTCCAGCTACTTATTTTCAAATACCTGTTACAAAACTAAATTATTAATGTGTTATTACTATTATTGTACATAGCGAGAGTACAGAGCAGAGTAATTTTAAGTAGTGGTGCTGAAAACGGAGAAAGGACGTCAGAAGTAGTTAAGGAAGGGAGGAAAACAGAGGCTGCGGGGGCGCTTAGAGTGACAGGCCTAGGGTGCCTAGAAGCTTAAATACGGTCCTGCGTAAAGCGCTGAAACAAACCGGGGCAAAATTCTTTAGCGAAAAGTTCGTGAACCTACCAATCACCGACCATGAAGCAGAACTTCAGTTGTGGTCGAAAGACACTGAAACAAGTTGCCGAAAAAAATCTTTTCATCGAAATTCAGTAACTAACTACAACTAGGATTACTGATTTATCGCGCGGAAAGTTGACCGTTTGTTAGGCTTCAATATAACATGTCCATATATGACATTCTTCTGTCATTGTCCTGTCCCCATTTGACTGGGCCAATGATAACTCTGGTGCACTGCTACTGAATGTTTGTGATTCGTAGAGTCATGGGTTTGCCGCGAGAAGATTTCTGCGCCATTTTGTTTAAATGCCTTATTATTAGAGCCGCGATTTTATGGCGAAAAGATTTGTGCAACATTTGGTTCCAATGCGTCATGTGCACACCTGCAGCTCTGCTACATCGTCTGTGATTGGATGAGTTTACTCTCACTTGCTTTGGCAAATTATAAACGTACAGCCTCACAATAACCTTATTCTAATTGGTGCAGTAAAATGAGAAACGTGTCTGAACAAAGACACGCTGCCAATAACCTTGAAACAGTACTGCCGATGTGCACGTGAGACACTGAAACAAAGTGGGGCAAAAATCTTTTCGCGACAAAATCGTGGCCCTACTTATTATAACATCATGCGTTTGTGATTTACCAGTAGGTGAAAACATCCGTTCACTGACCACGAAGTAGGGCTGAATTTTTCAACATTGGACATTGAAACCAATTACTGCAAACATCTTTTCGCAAAAAAAAAAAAAAAAAAAAAACAGTGACTATAGTGGTCCGTTTGTAAAATACATAAACCCCTTCCAATCGCACAACTGAGGCCTCTACATTGTTTTGCAAAATACGGTGGAACGAAAGATTCTTGCTCTGTCAGTATTTGTGACTACACATGAGGTCACGGTAGCCTAATGTTCAGACCATTCGCCTCCCACCAAGACGATCCGGGTTTGATTCACGGTGGGGTCGTTCTCCGGATGTTGGCACGTGGGAATCGTGCCAGACGATGCTGCTGGTCGGCGGCTATTCTCAGGAATCTCCAGTTTACCACGCCCCCTCATTCCGGGTCCGCTCCATGTTCACCTCATGTCACCCCTCACCAGCGCTAAATACCTAGATGTTGAGCATTGACCCCTAACTTCACATATAGAGTGTCAGCTACGAAGGTAGAATATTGATAATCAAGGTAACTTATTCGGCAAAAGGGCGAATATACTGAGGCTCCAATGCTGAGATAACACCATGACACTATGACACTGCCCGAAGTTGACGCAGTGGCTAGCACGCTCGCCTCCAACCACGGTGATCTGATTTCGATTCCCGGCGCGGTCGGACTCAGGATTTTTTCATGTGGGAATCGTGCCAGACGGACCTTTTTTTTAGGGGGGGGATCTCCAGTTTCTCCCGCCCTTTCCACTCAGGCGCCTCGCCATTGTAGGTCATCAAGTCTGTATCCGGAGTGCGATAACCTGTCCCTCGGGAACCCTCCTCACGCGATATTTATTTTCAAGACACTTGTAACTAAGGTTAATTCCACTACAGGTTAGAAATATGCAGGTCAGCGCAGTAGCATTAAGATAAGTAAGATTTCTCTGGAGCGCAAGAGGGGACCAAGTACAGTGATATATGTCTATATGTATATGGTAAACCTACCGTACTTCGTGTTATTATCAAGGCTTTTAATTTCAGTGCCAGAAATATGAGTAGTCCAATTCCAAAAATCGTCTAGTCCATCAACAAGGAAAAATAAGATCTGAACAGTTTTGTGTAGCTATTAAATGTGCGCTGAAGTTGACGTGATGATAGTTTCCAAAACTCGCATTATTCAATAACAGATACACTTAAAAAAACTGCTTTGGCCATGCCACAAATGGGCTCGCAAATCAGTTTTTCGCGATTTGCGCAGTTTTAGTGAAAGCGGACAAGACGAGTTTTGGAACTGGACTACTCATATGTTAAACATTTTAATTGTTATCTGGTATGTGATGTGTTGGTCACTTATTGTTGAAACTACACATTCCTACTTTCTGTAGGTAACATATAATATATAGTGAACTATTAGCGTATATAGTAGGTGAAAAATCAATGTTAAAAGTTTGACACAGGGAACATTTCTGCCGCTTGAGCGCTGGTGTCGGTGAAGGGTAAACTGATCAATCACGGAGCTTTCCTGAATTTTAAGTTTCATTAAGGCTCGGTTTCAGTCGCCATATTGAACTTTATCATTTTTTTTACTTTTTTGGAATTCTGATAAGAAAATTGTTAAATATGTGATTATACCTCAAATTATATTTAAACTTCGCTACAGTACAGACCTTGCGATTTAGTTGCTAACTTATAATTACGCCGCAACTTGTCGGGTAAATTTTTTTTACATTCATAATTTACCCGACAAATTGCAGCGTAATAATAAGTTAACAGCTAAATCGCAAGGTCTGTACTGTAGCTATATGTAAATAGAATGTGAGGTATAATCACATGTTTAACAATTTTCTTCTCAGAATTCCAAAAAAAGTTAAAAATAATAAAGTTCAATATGGCGACTGAAACCGAGCCTTAAGTCGATAGTTTAAAATGCGAAATTGGTTTCTATTCGCTTCAAAATTAAATTTAATGACTTCTGTAATTTCTAAGTCTATTTAAATTAAAAAATCGGTTGATCAGTTCAGGAGCTGCGAAGCCACAGACACACACACATATACACCCACATTATAACACCCCTCTTTCCCCGTCGGGACATCGCACAACGTTTTACCAGTGATTTTTTTTTTTTTTTTTTCGTATTGGGAATCTGGTTCTATATTTGTATCTGTCTTCTGTGTCTGGGTGTTGTTGTCACGATATTCGACTGAATTCTATCTTCAGAATTCTTTGTTGTCTATATTAAAAAACTGACAAATCCTGCGGAGTTCCTTTTTTCTATTTTTGTGTGTGTTTGTATATATATATATATATATATATATATATATATATATATATATATATATATATATTGGAACCTCGTAAATACAAACTCTGTTAATACAAAGTGATTTTTATTCCCACTGGAATCAGACAAGGAATGAAATAATTACTTTAATATTTTTAAAAAATGTTTTTTGCATTAAACTGTTCAATATAAAATTATAAAGTAAAAGGAAGTCAGAGCGGTAAAAATACTATTTCATTTGTGGGGATAAATATACTAAACAAAATTTTTGAAACTTTTTTAAGGTTTTAATAAACACCTGGTAATACAAACCTCATTATTACAAACAGCCAAAATTTTGGTCCCTTCAGGTTTGTATTAAAGAGGTTTGACTACTGCATATATACATATTTTTCTTGTTCGTTTTTCGTTATTTGTCATCCAACACAGGTTTGATCAGCAAATCATGAGCAATGGCGTACGTCCACAAACCAATAAATTCTGACATTTTCGTCTCGAATACAGCCGAGGAAAGTCGTGGTACGCTTGTTATGCTATTGTTTCTGGACGCCCTGTATATAGCTGAGGGCGCCCAAGACGCGGCAGACAGTCGCCGCACATCTCGTAATGAGGAAGCGTCCCGACGCTCGGCGCCTCGAGCCCAGGAGACCGCACGGAGCCTAATGAACCACTCCCGGGCAGATTATCAGGCAATTAGTGCGGCGCCGCGCCAATCTACGTCGCGAATTACGTCAGGCGTCGTCGGTCATGTCTTCGTCGAGCTCCTCAAGCCGAGCGTGAGGGCTTGTCTTCCTGCCCTTCAAGTCTTCTACACAGGGTTGAGATTACAGTATAACCACGTTGTAACATTCCTGAGTATAGCGTAACTAGTTACCCACGCAATAACCACAACTCTGGCGAAATTACTCTTATAGGCTGTTCAGTACAGTCAAACCTCTTTAATACAAATCTGAAGGGACCAAAATTTTGGCTGTTTGTAACAATGCGGTTTGTATTAACAGATGTTCATTAAAACCTTAAAAAAGTTTCTAAAATTTTGTTTACTCTGCTTATCCCCGCAAATGAAATTGTCTTTTCACCGCTCTGATTTCCTTTTACTTTAGAACTTTATATTAAACAATTTAATGCAAAAAAAATTTTTTTATATTAAAGTAATTATTTCATTCCACATGGGAATAAAAATAAAATTGTATTAACGATAACTTTGTATTAACAGGGTTTGTGTTAACGCGGTTTCACTGTATAAACTAAGCACTGCTTACAATCTTCTCCAATCCATATTTACTATTTTAAATACCAAATCTTACAAGTGCCTATAAACTAATGTTAACTGTTCACAATTCCCAAAACTTTATCTCCAATAAATACATTTTATTGATAATTTCAAGTGTTGAGTAGCGCTCACGTTGAAGTGAACCGCCTACAACAGTATTATTTATAATACAACAAACTGTCGACCAAAGACAACTACACTGTAAAAAAACTTCCTAAATCGTATCGAACATATCAGCATTGTCACTGTAAAAAACTGGTCCCGTCAGTAAACATTTCACTGTTTACTAATAATATATTAGAATGCTACTACAATTGTTGTAGGGAAAACAATTTTACCATACCTACTATCCTAACACTTCTACACATCTGTGTACTGAATTAACAAATTATTTTTACAGTGTATAGATATCTAGATTATATATAGGAGAGTATCGTAAATGTTCATTACAGTGATAATAGTGACATTTATCCTGAAGATAATGGTCGTGAACTTACACAGCAATTTTTTTTTTTCATTTTCAGAAAAAATTCTTTGAAAACTAGTTACTAAAAATCTTTTTTATGCTTACAAAGATATAGTTAACTTTACAAGAAATTCTTGTAAATATACAAACATGTCTGTGTATTTACAAAAATTTTGTTATACTTACAAATAATAATAGTACATTTACAAACAAATTCTTGTACATTGTACAATTGTTGTAAGTGTCACAAAATTTTTTGGCAACCGGTTTTCAATAGTTTTTTTGTAAGAGTACAAAATATTTTTGTAAATTGTGACAAGACATTCTGAGGTTATTTTATCATAGAACAATATGCTCATAAAAATATATGCCTTCAGTCCACTCAGGTGTTGGGGAAAAAATTAGACCACTTTAATGACCTCCGACATTTTTGTTGTAGTGCCTGGACTGAGACAATAGTTCTCAAGATTTTTCTTGTAAATAATGTTTTAATTTTTTTATTTTTACTGTGCACACACAATGATCTAATTACATGCTGATTTACTGTATATAAACTATGGAATTGAAAGTTACGTTTGTGCAGTATCTATTAACTGTTGTAAAAATATTGATTCCCGCTTATGATATTTCTCTTTCTTAACTTAGGGAACAGGATTCTACCGTATTACATTTTGGACGAAACTAGTTAAGGCTGATAAAGTGTTACATCCATAATTTTATATTTCTACGAAATAATGTTAGTTTTGTAGACGTTAACTAATCATTACATTCTACACTTGTGAAATATTTTTCGAATGCATAGTATACACATAAAGAATTGTCAAAACTTAAAATTGGCATGTTAAGGGAGCATACTCCTAACATAAACAAATTTTTCTGTGCATGTCTGTATGAATATAGGAATATGCATACAAAGTACATTGCAACAAAAATATCCCCCTATACCCCGACCCCTGAAGACAATTTCGAACACGCTTCTGGGAGGAATTTAAATGGGTGTTCACACATGTAAGGTTTAGTAGATTTATTCCTAAGCAGCATATGTCTCTCGCACAAATTGAGCATTTTTCGAGTGAAGTTGACTCTAAATTGGAAACAGTGAATATTCACAGTTTTCAAGCGATTTTTCACGAAATCAAATGGCTGAAACTGCTCAATAAGGAATTGCTAGAAAACTACGAATTGCATCAGTAAAATAAACTCACTGATTGCATATAAGATTTTTACTAACTGGAAAAGGAACTAATTTTTTTGTACTGAAAGGTACAAAAAATTTTGTAATTTTACTTTAAATATAATTTTTTTTTTCATATTTTTAATTGCGTCATAAGCTCAAGAACAGTGAGCAATTTAGCGAAACTGAACATAACTAAAACTGAACTATCCACAACAGCCGTACAACACGAATACTTATTACTGTACTATGTTGGTCGACTGTACATATTAATGTGATGTTAAATGTCATTTAACCAAATTCATAATTCCCTTTAAACAACGAGCAAATAAAAATTAGTAGCATGCTTGCTAAGGAACTAGTAGTATGAGCTTTATTACACGTAGATTGAGGTATTGTATTTAGTACAATTTGTACAGATTAATTAGTGAAATATATTTACTAAAGAATATGGTACCCAAATCTACTGTTTTCTCACTTTTTATTACTAGAGATTGACAAAACAACCGATTCGCCAGTGAAAAACCTTGCAACTTATTGAAACTGTGAAAATTCCACCTATTCTTAATTTACAGTGCTGCATCGACCGAACCTCTGCATACAGTTTGGCGACTTAGAGCAGGCGCTTCAAATATTTTTTTCCCTTAAAATCTCTCCTTCCTCGGCGCGCCCGACGCAGGGCGGCCAACCTGAAACACAGAATGCAGGGGTATCAACATGGCGCCAGCTAATTCCCACCTGGGCGTGGCAATCACACTACTGATGAGCTCGCCGGCCGCAATTAATGCAGTCCTGGGTCGGCGATCCGGACGCCACAAAGGTTCCAAATTACCGCCAATTAACGGGCGAGATGGGACCAATTCCCGCGCTGCAGCGAGCACCCCTTCCTCTCCCAACTCTCTTCTCTGGGGCTAAATTCCCGGTCGCACGGCTGTAGTTGGATGCCGTGAATAGCCGCCAGCGAGACAGGGCGGCTGCGAACTGGAAACTTTCGCCAGTTCTTTACGAAAAAAAGTCAAATATATAATTCAACTGTCAAACGTGGAACATACATTCACAGGTTTCACAAAAAAAAATTCCTAATAGTGACACTTTGTAAATATGATAATATTCACACTTTATCAACAATAAGTAAAAATTAAATTTTTCGGTAAAATTCCAGTTGTTTGATCAAAAATGTGTAACTGAAATGAGAGAAAACCAAGCTAATAGTTTCTGTAAATCAATGTAATTAATTTAAATGTGATTTGTACTTATTTTTTGTGCTTTCACTTGCCTGTTTCTTATCTTCGGTGAATTCTGGCGATAATTCAATCGGCAACACATTTTTTACTATAATGATTAACAAATAAGTTACTGTTTGCAACCAATGTTTCGGATTTAGCGAGCAACTTTTTACAGCGGGCAGACTGTCTGTACAAAGTTATGAAAGATATTATTTCCAAATATCTACGGTTAACTTAAGTATGCTGCGTAAATCCTCACAGGGTGACTTTCTACATAAAATATTAACTACATTCAAAATGTATGGGCTATTTTCGAAACTCCCTTACTTAGTGGCGCTGTTGCAATAGGCCTATTACAACCAACATTTCACGAATGCTGAATGTTGGTATTATAATAGTCAAATATCATTTCCATGTTTGTTGAAGGTACAAATGTCGATTTCATTCGGATTAAGCGTGTAACCTCGAAAATACATATATTTTTAAACTGAAACATGGTTCCTGAATTTGTTCAACTGAGACATATTGATATGCCTTGTGTAACGACAGTCCAAGAAAAAACACGTTCTGTATAAGACAATTACAAACTAGATTACTTGCGTAACTTTTTCATATTCAAAGTTATGCCATACATAATCTATAACAATGTAGAATAACACATCTAAAATGGTGAATATCCGTTGGCAAATCAAGTAAAATAACGTGTGACAAGTAGGCCAACATATAACACAGCTAATTGTTAGGATGGTTGTTTATACTAAGTACAGACATCGCCGATGTGATATGCTGAATAAATCAGGTGCATTTATTTTGTGAGGTAAGATAGGGACACTTTTGTTGCAATGTAGTATAAACATGGCCCTACACACACACACACACACAGAGTTATAATTGCTTTTGTTTTCTTGAAATTACTGCAATTAAATTTATTAAATAGGCAGGCCTACAGACAGACAATTGGACGTAGTTATGCAAAATGGAACCAACCGACAGTTCATTGCAACAGAGATATTCAAGGTCAAACTTTTATGGTGTATGTATACCTTGTATAAAATATTTTTTTATTTTATCTCTTCAAATATAACGAATTAAAGATTTTAATTTTTCTAGGTCATACTTTGGACATTCCCCTTCTACACGGTATGATCATCTCAAAATAAATTACTTTGTGGGTTGGTTCATTTTTCCATAACTACGTCCAATTATGAAATTTTTATTGAAATTTTGGGTAGTTCGGGGAGGTAAAGGGGGTGGGGAAATATCCCGATATCCTCCCCCTGAGTTCGCCTTTTGAAATTAATATAAATAATATTTAAAAAACGTGCAAGAAAATACAGCAAAGTCTTAACAATCCGTCACTTGCCCAGGTAACCAAGCGGACAAACAGACACGTTTATTTGAAAACTTCTCGGGGTGAGTAATGTCGTTAAGGCCGCGCTCTTTCATTCTGCAGTGGTTTCACAAAAAAAAAAAAAAAAAAAATTAACGCAAATTAATACATATATCAAAAATTTACTCTGGTAGTTTTAACACATATATCATGGTTTGTATCTGAATTTTTCTGTTGCAGTATACCAAACAGATTTTTAGATTTTTGCTCCAGAAATATCACATTATTTTGTTATGAAAATAACCAAAAACGAAGCAAAAAAATTTTTTGCTAGCAAACGATACACAATTTCAAAAAACGCTCTGACAAAATTGTGTATTATATGACTGTACACAGTCTCAAATTTTTCCAAAGGATTTGGTAAACAAATATTCGAGTAATTTGCAATTGTTTGAAATAAATGAAAGACCATGGCCTTAAAAGTGTTCACGTAGCGAAAGTTCATAAATTTTATATTTTAACGACATTGTGTTCGTTTTACGTACGTTACTTGTGACTATATTTTCCACTTGTAAAAATGTTTTAACTCTCATAGTTTCCCACAGCAGCATGTCAAAATGAGAATTTGTAAGTTACCGGAACATAGGTATAACAAAAAACCAAGTAACTTACTTGAACGAAATAATTTACACTGAAATTATATAATATGGGCTATATGCTAAAATATAAAAAAAACACAATGAAAATCCTTTGTACTTTTTAAAATAATCTGAAAATAACGATAATTTACTACATTTACTGCAATTTAAAACAAATACAGAAGTACTGTTGTGTGCCTTTAAATATATAAGCATTTTGCCGATAACATATAATTGCAGTGTAAATTATTTCATTCTAGCAAGACACTTGGTTTTTGTTAAACCTATGTTCCTGTAACTTGCAAATTCTGACTTTGACGTGCCGCTATGGAAAAACTGTGAGAGATAAAAAAATTTCACAAGTGGAAAATGTGGTCACAAGTAAAGTCTATAAAACGAACACTATGTCGTGCAAGTATTAATAATGAATTTTTGCCATGTGAACGTCCTTAAGAATAGTAAACAAAGAACACCACAATACTGTTTACCAAATTAATGTCCACCAATTATTTTAAAGCTTATTTTCACGAGGCCTCAAGCGGCGAAAAAATGAGCATATTCGCTGGGAGTGTTAGACACAAAAAATTGGCGCAGAATATTTTTTTAAAAAGTATAAGCATGAACAACGCACATTCACCTACGCCGTAAAATAACAATATCACTGCTGAATGACTTGTAGAGGACAACTATCTGCGAGAGGACTGCATGCCAGTTAGTAAACTGCGTCTAGAGGCTAGGGTTAGGTATGGTCTCAATGACTTGATCACCCTTAGCGTATCGGTAAGTCTAGTCCTCGGACGCACAATATACGTAGACAGTGAGATTAAGGGGTAATGTTCGATAATTTTCTTGTATTTTCAGTTTACGGGCCATAACATTTATTCAAGTTGGGTTATCAAATTTTTCTCTTCGACATGACATAGAATATATTTTTGTTAAACAGCTTGACATTTAACAAAAATGGAATATTTTATTCATTTGCTATGCAGAATCATTACAAGGAAATTACAGGCTAACTTTCAAGAATTATTACAAATACTGTAGCCTATAAGATGAACACGTAACATTATTACGGTCTCCAAAATTCTTCACAAATATCTTCTATGCCTCAACATTGTCACATTTACCAAGAATATTTTACAACACAAGTAATTTCAGATAATTGATAAATAAATAAAATTGAGCACGTTACGGGCACGCCTAGTATTTTCACAGTGGTTTTTTTTTAAATATAATTTTTAAAGAAACATATGATCCATATCGAAGAACTTTAACATTGTTTTGCCACAAATAGATCACAACTTTCACCAAACTTTTTTGGTAGCTGTAAACCTAATAGTTTTTCACGTTTGTGAACCCAAAGTAGGCCTAACTTAATTATATAAATAAACTAAATTCAAGCTACATAAGTTTTTGCAAACGAATCGTGCGTTATTTGTCAATACGATTACATGACTGTTCTGAAACTTAATTGTTTTTCAAAACATTCAGATAAAAAAGTTTTTGTCTTTTTTAAAACAATATCCAGAATGACCATGCGAGAGTAATTCCAAAATCGTGAAAGTTGATAGTTATGATGTCTACACTAACAAGTGGAAGAATGTTACAAATGGTCTGAAAAGAGAAACTGATCAGGGACTATAGCGCTAGCTTCGCCATCTATATTCTGCACAGCTTTACATTCAGCAGGCTGTTGGCGTTTGGAATTTGCGCCGGTCCGAGCCGGAGAGACAGAACAAAAAAAGTCGTAATTTACAGGAACGTAATAGCAGAGCGCTTGGGGCTGCATAGTGGAACAAGGAGGTGAGAGGGTGCGGCAGGGTTGGCCGGACAATGCGGACGAGAGGGTGAATAATGACTCGTAATAGCGCTGGACGAGCTGCGACAAAGGTTTTGCTCGCAGCGACACTAAGGAGTAGATAGCGGCACTAAGGGTCATTATCGCATGTCAATCGAGCAGTAACACATTTCATAGTCCCGATATAACGCTGTAGCAAAGCGCAGAAAATATCTACACTGACAGACCTATATTGTTACAATCACCACATGTCTGTTAACACAGGGACATAAGACAGTCCAGTTAGGTTGTCTGTACTATCAAGTACCTGACACACAATCTGATTACACTATCTGATTATTGGAAACTCTTTTTGCTAGCGATCCTATTGAGAAGCGTTCGAAATTTTTTTTACAATTTTGTTTTACATCTTTTGGCAGTGTACATATCTTTGACATACATAAAAATAACACTAAGTTACACAGAGAACACTACATAAATTTTATTATGGCCATGATCCCATAAATTTCTCACTAGGATGATTGTAATTATTATATATGCTGGGAAATAATGTTTCTGGTACTGTTACACAAGGTGTTTGGCACTATCTGGATTCTTCCTCGGATTGTTCCTCCGGCAATTTGTTCTGTAGAAGGAGCAAATAACAACTATATCTTACAGAACATATTGTTAGTTCCACAAGGCATATTATTGTAACAACCATACAGATTGCACAGACAATTGAAATAAACAGTTGTCCCGTATTTAACAGAATGGGAGTTGTGCCCGAAGGTGGGTTTAGAACCGTTTTAATGTTTATCATAGATATGTACACTGTCAAAAGATGTAAAACAATCTGTAAAGAATTCTCGAACACTTCGCATGCAAAAAGAGTTTCCAATTATCAGATGGTGTAATCAGATTGTGTGTCAGGTACTTGATAGTACAGACAATCTAAGCGGACTTTCTGATGTCCATGTGTTAACAGACATGTGGTGATTGTAACAATAATGATCTGTCAGTGTACATATTTTCTGCTTTTTGCTACAGCGTTATTTCGGGACTATGAAATGTGTTACTGCGCGATTGACATGCGATAATGACCCTTAGTGCCTCTGTCTACTCCTTATGCTTCTCATTTCCGTTTTACGTTATCACCGGGTGATGAGAACCACAACGTCCTCAGAGGTCGACTAAACGAGGTGGTTCTCTGGTGGTGGTGCACTATTGTCTTGTACAGTATGTACACGAGGGGACAACACAACAAACAGTTCTGAACCCAGAGAGGCAACTGTAGATATTGACCTCCCAGGCCGGGAATAGAACCCGGGACCCTTGCATCAACAGTAAGGGGCTCACCACTGGGCCAAGCAACTAAAATAATAACAATAATGATATTCTTTCAGCGCAGAAGCTAGTTAATACACACATGTCTCCAATATTTACATTCAATCCTATATAGATAGTACAAAGAGGAAGCTTCACTTTTAAGAGTCATTCCAAACCTGTAAACGTCTACCAAATACATTTATGTCTTAAATTAAAATATAATATATGAATTATGCTTCCATATTTTTAAAGAAAAACTGCGCCAATAAGAAATAAGGTTTCAGGGTTCCTCAAAAATGACTTAGAATGCCTTTTTTCAGACAGCTCTATTAAAACAAACAGCAACCTGATAACGTAAAACGGAACTAGAGAACCATTATTTTGCTTTTCACCGAACAATTTCTGAATACGATTGGACGACGGATGTATGAGAAAGTTTTCTGTTTTTAGGTGAAGAAAAAAGTTCAGTAGCGTTGCACCACAGTTACAACTCGACAAATCAAACGGGGACTCGGCAATAACGAAAGGACATCGGCGATAAAAAAAAAAAAACGCTACAGTGAGGACGCGCAAACAGTTAACTTTACCCGCGACAAACCGTTACTAGCAACACTGTAAAATTGCAGAAAAATTTGACAGTTTTGTGTCGATATTAACTATCGTTACAGATGATGGTGTATAGCGAAAATGTTTTGTGCCTACATAACCTTGAAAACACAAGTTAATTGCAACACACATAACTGAGAGATGTACGTTTGATACAGCGTAGCTGTCTGCAGACCAATAACAGGCATTAAATATTACAATAGCGGGATTCTTATTGGCTCAGTCAAATAGGGTAACAACTTCACGTACAGGAAAAACCCAGTGAGCTTTTTATCAGTTGAACGTACGTTGAAATTCACGTCAAATTTTCCCGCGATAAACCATCATCTCTAAACATTCTCTGTAGAGGTACGTAAATTCCGCAGATACATTCCAGGCCAGGTTGAACGCCAATTATGTATACTTCATTGTCATGTCTGTGACTTGCTGGCGGCTGTTATGAAACGCGTTTGACTACTGCAAGCCAGTAGTAAATAAGGAAATAATGCGAAGTGATATCGCTTGCTACCTGCTTGTACGGTTATAAGCCAATAGATAATCGATTGTGGCCAGTGGGTGTATAGGACTGACAAGTCTAGGCTGCTGCCAGATGAATCCGCGAAATTAACGTACCTGTAATTATGGAAGACTGACTCTAGTGCAAGAAGGGACTGTCCTGGAGCAAGAGGGAGCCAGATGCGAGCATCAGTGTCGCTTCTTCGCTTGAGAGCTTGCTACACGAATGTCGGGAGCTTGTATCTTGGAGCACGCACGGCCACGCTAAGCGCCGCCGATGATGTCAGGTCAGAATCCTGACGGCTACCCAACCCACACAGCCTGTTACCCGGAAGCCGACGTAATCAACCACAAATCCCCTGGAAGGATGGTCCCTGGGGTGTTTGTTACCCCTCTCAGTTCCATCTAAGCCCCGCTCAACCACTGGGAATAAATCTGTCCTCATTCGGGGATTACAGAGCGCCTTGTTCCTGGCTTGACCTGGTCCTTCACCCACGGTGTTACATGATCCACGCGCCGAGCCACGTGGGCGCGGTGGTAAGTCACGTGACTCGCATTAGGGAGGCCCCAGGTTCGAGTAATGTGCCCAGCCATCCTGGCTTCAGCTTTCTGTGCTTTCGGGCGAATCTCGAAATGGTTTTTTTTTATGGTAGAGTCTCACCGCACGTGTTCAATCACATTTTTTTCGCTTTATGTCTTTAAGTCTGATAGAAAATTGTGAAATTTGCGTTCATAGCGCGAATTATGTTCATTTTGTGATGCAGTACGAGTATAGCATTTGACGTGAGCTAGAGATTTTGGTCGGTTCATATCTACATGCGCTTGAAAAGTATTGCAGCGAGTTACGAGCGATCATATTTGGAAGAAACATCTCGATGCGAATTACGTACGAACATCTACGAAAAGAAAACACATTTCAAACAACGGTTCAATCAGTTTAAAAATTAGGATCGCTTATTGGAAACACGATTTTCAAGACTCTCAAAACAGCTAAAAACAGCTTTATTAAACTGCCGTAGCTAGGAAAATTCGAACTAGGTTCGAAAAACACAATAATATAAATAGGCGCTGTAATTTGAACCATAAGTATCGCAAATAAAATAATACGGTCACTGCTTGTAGTCCCATAGTAAAATGAATAATAGTAAAGCTCTGTGCGCCAGTTGCTGGGTTTGCGTGTAGAGGCGATAATGTGTTACATACGCCGACCAACGTCACTCTTATTAACGCTCCATCGGTTTTGTGCCTCACATACACCTACGCATGAGGCGAGTACAGAGAGGCGGGGGGAGCGGGAGATCCTCGAGAAAACCCGCAGACCAACGGCCTCAACTAGCACAATCCCAAAATGCGAAAATCCGGGGCCCGACCCCTCTGGGAATCGAACCCGATAATCCATAGCACTTGAACTTTTAACGTATATTTAGGGCGCAATCAATCACACAACAAATATTTGTATAGTCTTAAAATATTTGACTGAATGCGGCGTTGATGTACTCACGTTAAAAGATCAACTGCGATGCTTATACTATAGCACGAGGTGAATTGAATACACGAAATAATCGGAAGTTTCACACTTTTCTTCTCGGAATTTAGAAAAAACTAAAAATTAAATAATTCAACACGCGAGGCGAGACACCACCGTTTTGCAGATTTCAAATTTCCGTGTTTGACAAGTACGAGCAGCGGAGCACTACGAGCCAGAGTACCACGCTAGACGAGTAACATATCGCCTCTATTGACAACGCGTCAAACTGTCGTGCAAGCTTTCCTTGTAGTCTTTTTTAAGAGTGCGTAGTAGATAAATAAACGCTGAAAACATCAATTGATTTCTACGCTGCTTTCGAAGCCAATATGGATAAAATACTCAAAAACTTTCTCCTAAAACGCTGCATCAATGCTCGTGCGACATCTACATAGAGCTCTTAAAAACTTAATTTAGAAATACATGGTGAACCTTAAATGCGTATACATACGTGTAACTATATTTGAATGTTCTTCCTAAGGAGACATCACTCACGTTCATTATAATAAGGGTCTTCACGTGGTAAAAAATGCATAATTTTCTATTTTAACAACATAGTGTTCGGTTTTTTATACGTTATTTGTAACTACATTTTCCACTTGTAAAATTTTTCCAGCTCACATAGTTTTCCCAGAGCAGCATGTCAAAGCCAGAACATAAGACTGATAAAAAACACGTAACTTACTCGAATGAAATATTTTACAATTAAATTATATATTGTGGGTCATATGCAAAAATATTAGAACACACACAACGAAGTCTTTTTTTTAATTGCCATAAGTGAATTAAAACACCATTTTCAGATTTTTATTAAAACGAAGAAAGGAATTTAATTGTGTGTTTTAAAACCTTTTAGCATAAGGCCCATAGCATAATCCCAGCGCAAATTAAATAATTCGAGTAAGTCACGTTGTTTTGTTATTCCTACGTTCCTGTAACTTGCAAATTACGAGTTTGTCTGCCGTTATGGGAACACTATGAAAGAAAAAAGTGTTTACAAGCGGAAAATGTAGTCACAAGTATTGTCTATAAAACGAACACTATGCCGTACAAATATAAAATTATGCATTTTTGCCAAGTAGACACCCTTAAGGCGGACGCCTACCTCGCGCTTCAAACGCATTCCAGTGTGTTCGTAAATAGGTTTCTTTTTAAGAAACTATTCCACATATGCCCATTGTGTCAATGTACGAAAAGAAAATACACTTCAAATGATGACGGAAGGGTAAATTCAAAGCATCATGTCGATTACAAGAATCATTTCGTAACTCCTCAAAGTGGCTAAAAAAAAGCCACTGGTTGTGTCTGAAAACCTACTGACAAGATTCGTGAAACTACTATAGGAGCATGCAATGGACTTTGATAAAAACTTTCCATCAATAAAAATATGGGGTGACCACTGAAAGTGTCAGTCAGGCGAGCGATATACGATATCACTGCTAGTGTCTTGTAGTAGAGGCGATACTGCACCAGATGAGCCAGTCAACATCGCCCTTGGCGCAGTGCCTCACCCACACTAACACACGGACATTAGGTGGGCGCCTTTAGGGTGCGTGGTAGATAAATGAACGCTGAAAACATCAATTTATTTCTACGCTTTTTTCGAAGCCAGTATGGATGAAAAAACGATGAAAATCCTAGATAACGGTATTTACCAACGTTATGACAAAATATTTATCCAAAATTACTTATTCGTAGAAACGTGCAAAATTCGCGTTATCTTTTGGTATAAGATTAAACTTCACTTTCCTATACATAACACAGCATAATCTGCGATTAAATTGGCCACGAACTTTTATGTATTGTTATTTACGTGTTTTACGTATTTACAGCGATTGGCCTCTCTACCGTGTAAGCATTCTCCGCGGCAAGTCACGACAATATCGGCCAGCAGGAGACGTCGAACGAGCCTATAGTCACTTGGAGTCTAGTCGGCTGACAAGAAAAAAAAGAGAATTTTGCATGTCTCTACTAATTCGTTACGCGTGATCTCTTGCGCCGCAGTTAAATGCACGAGGTTCCGGCGTCAGAGATTGTGCCTCAGAAGTTCGTAACATTGGAAACAATTTTGTTTAATACGTTGGCTAAAACTATTGTCTAGGATTGCTATTGCTTACTTTTCGCAAATTGGCTTCAAGAAACCTACAGTTATACAATAACACTTTTAGCGTCGAATTATGTACCATGCCCTCTTAAGTAGTTTTCCAATATCCTGCACATCGCTTGCAGTTGTCTCTGAGCTGCAGGTTCTCCTCGTCGCCAGGGCCACTGTCTGCAGGAACACGGTCCACTGCTGCCGGCATTAAATTATTTGCCTCTCGAGGCCAAGTTTCCCCTGGGGAGAGAGTGTGTAGGTGGCAGGACAATGGCGACGACGAAACTGTGAGGTGCGGGGATGTCGCTCGCAGGCGAGACACTTTGCTGGGGGACAAACAACACCCGCTTCTCCAGCCAGAGAGTGTGTGTGTCCTCGCCTGGTAGAATGGGCCACGCAGGATGTGTTTTACTGGCCTGGCCGCGTCACACACACGACACAGGACGGCCGGTCGAATGGGGCAGCGCCCCTCC
This sequence comes from Medauroidea extradentata, assembly GCA_003012365.1. Lineage (NCBI taxonomy): Eukaryota > Metazoa > Arthropoda > Insecta > Phasmatodea > Phasmatidae > Medauroidea > Medauroidea extradentata. The sequence continues at coordinate 13,087 of PNEQ01086770.1, read as the reverse complement.
GTCCACATCTTCGCTGGCCGTCCACTAGTGCGCTGCTTCTACTGCTCTCATCTACTATACAGACTGTTGCAAAATTCCATGTCAATATCCTTGGGAAACAATCCTCACGTGCAGAGGAACAAAAAGTGTTATATGAACATAGGTCCAAAAACGCACCGTTTCTGCGCTACAGTTGGCATACATGACGTATGGTTGATAGCGCGCTGGTAGGATCATGTTGCTCTGTCACAGTTGTTCCTACTGTCTGTGTGTTAGTGGCGTAGTGTGTGGCATAGTAACATGTTATGTACTGCTGTAATGATGCCCCACAGCAACATGATCCTACCTGCACGCTGTCAACCATACGTCATGTATAGAGCCCACGATTTTTGGTGAAAAGAATTCTGCAACAATTTGTTTCAATACCTTGTGTGAACAAATGCAGCTCTGCTTCTTGAGTATTGGCAGAATGTAGGCGTGGCTCATTTGACTAGTGCCAGCAGGAACAAGGTTACTGCGACACCACACGTCTGTGATTTGCGAGTAAAACCCCGAGACGCTGAGAATTTAAAACAGCCAATCGCCGACCACCAAGCAGAGCTGCATATTTGCACATAAGGCATTGAAACAAATTGTTGCAGAATTCTTTTCACCAAAAATCGTGGGCTCTAGTCATGTATTGCCAACTGTAGCGCAGAAACGTTGCATTTTGGACCTATGTTCATATAACACTTTTTGTTCCTCTACACGTGTGGATTGTTTTCCTAGAATATTGACATGGAATTTTGCAACACCCTGTATACTCTAAGGCCGGTATTCTTAAACGTTTGTATAAGGGTTTAGGTGCAGCATACGTCATGCCTAGGCCCTTATCGGTATTCCTAAACTTTTTTATAAGGGTTTAGGATCAGGATATTATTCATGACTAATCTGTGACATTTCCTTGCCATAATATAATTACACATGCGCAGTACGCTTATCTACGTACGTTACAACGTATTTTACCGCTTGCTGGACGAATATAGTTTTTTATAATAAAAGAGAAAACAAAAACACTCGAATCATACAGAAAATGAAACTTTGTTACAGCAGGAATACTAAATAATAAGCCACTAGCATTTTAAAAGCCTAAATAGTTAAAAATCAATAAATTTGTGATATTCAAAGCATTGCAGTATACGAACATTTTTTTCGGACGGCGTCACGTAACAGATTCTGTAGCTCAGACGCTAGGGCGTCGGATTAGCAATTATTTTTAAAAAATACGTTAATATCAAACATATGTACCGAGTTTGGTTATTTTCAGATGCGTTGTTAGATTAGATAACTCATGCGATCAAGAAAACATGGGTACTCACATTGCATGTGTTTTGATACGCTAATAAAAACAATGCGTATCTTCAAAAATTAGTTTCAAATATTATCATGAAAAAAAAAACCATTAAATATATATTACTATATTTATGATTACTTCTAGTTTAAAACAATTAAACATGTACAACATTAAGCTAAAAATGTCAAAAATAAACATACTTTTGTTAAATAACAGTTGAAAATTACTGCTACTTGTTCTATAAAAAGCACTGCACAGCGTCTCCTTCATTTGTTAATAGCCACACCCGGGACGGCAAATAATACGTCGTGTCTTATCCGATACCGTCTCAGGATGTTTAGGAATACGGGCGCACGTTAGGTCTTGGCCCTTGCTTTTCTGGATCATGATATGGTAGCACATATGTAGTACCATGCGTTTAGGAATACTGGCTTAAAAGTTCACTATATAATGTTACCAACAGAGAACAGACATGTGTATTTTTCACAATAAGTGACCAACACATCACACATAAGATCGCAATTAAAATGTTTAACATATTTCTGGGACTGAAGTGAAAAGCCTTGATAATAACCCGAAATAAGGTAGGTTTACTATATATATATATATATATATATATATATATATATATATATATATATATATATATATATATACACACATACACACACATATACATATATTTTTGGTAAGAAAGCCACAAGTCATATGAAAAGATAATGAGTGTTACATCGCGCCTGAAAATCTACCTGATTTTAAACAGTCGCGTCTCTGGATGGCCTGTAATTTAGCTTGTAAGACGACTCTTTACAGACAAACACGTATTTTCAAAACAAACTCTCCATTTTTATTATCATTCCCGTCTGTTTAACAACAACTTTTTACTCTTTTCTTTCTCTACCTCCATGGTATAGTAACACAAAAAATATGACAAACTTTGATATAAATAGTCTTACAACATAGTCTATGTTCCGAAACGTAACATCCTCCCACCCTTTTGAATTTCTTGCATGAGGCAACAATTCAAAATCAAAACAAATCGACAAAATGGTGTTGTCCTGCACACTATGTTTATGTCTTGTATCTCATGGGTATCCTTACAGAGCGTCCACTCTTCGTCTTTACACCACACGGATTATTCGGCTCCCTCTCTTCTGTTGGTTCATCTCCTCCAGGCTTGTCGACATTTCTTCTTTCAGCAGCTGATGAAAAGTGTTGTGAAGAGGACACTTCTAATGGGTAGATACGTTGTATAGGTCTTGTTATCTCACGCCCAGATGTCTTTACTCGCACCACTCTTACATGTCCATCCTTTCCTGGGCACACTTCCACGATTTTGCCAATTGGCCACTCCAATCTTTTCTTGTCGTCTGTACCGATTAGCACCATGTCCCCGATTTTCATTGTCTTCTGGTTATTTGCTTCAGTCTTCTGCTGAACCAGAAGCCCTTAAGTATTCGTCCCGAAATTTTTTCCTCAAATACTGTCGTAGGAACCTTACTCGCCTGCATAGAGATGCCCTTTCAAGGTGATCAATATCTGATACACCAACCGGCCGATAGTCTTGAAGGAACATAGCAGGAGTCAATGGCGTTAAGTCATTGGTATCCTCAGACAAGTATGTGAGAGGTCTAGCATTGATCACGGATTCCACCTCACATAAGATTGTCGGTACCTCCTCATACATCAGGAATGCCCTTCCTAATGTTCTCTGAAACAATTTCTTGATCATTTGTACTACTCGTTCCCACCATCCACCCCACCACGCAGCGGTAGGTGGAATGAACTTCCACTGTATCCTTAGGGAAGATGATTCCTGTTCTATTTTTGACCAATTCAGTGATTCAAATCCATTCTCTGCCCCTATGAAATTGGTCCCAATGTCACTGTACATCACTCTGGGTCTTCCCCGTCTTGCAATGAATCTTTGTAAACCTTGAAGGAATGTGCTTATAGACAGACTCAGTATCAGCTCCAAATGTACTGCCCGGTACATCGCACAGGTAAACAGAAGAATCCAAGCCTTCTCTCCTCCTTTCAAATACAATGGGGCAATGTCAACTCTGCAGACTTCAAATGTCGAGGCATCATTCACCCTGTCCTCAGGCAGGGAGGCTGGTTCAGAAGTGACCTTCCTTGACTCGAATCTCCGACATCGGACACACTTGTATATCACACTACGGACTGTATGTCTACCTCTCAAAATCCAGTACCTTTCTCTAAGTATTCCCAAAAGAATTTGGACACCAGCATGTAAGTTCTTAATATGATAGTCTCGAATCAGTATATCTACAAGTTTGTGTTTCGATGGCAGAAGAACTGGATATCTGTACAACTTGTCATCTTCTCTTTGGACTATCTTAGACTTCACTATCATAAGACCATCGGAATCTTCAAAAGTGCAGAGTGTTCTCATTCTTCTCCTGTCAGTCTCTTCCATTTCTTCTCTTTGGACAATACGGAGAAGTCTCCTCTCTGCCTCTTCTATCTCCTCAAAGCGAAGATTACCTCCTCTGCGGTTTCCAGGGTTTGACACATTTCTGAGGAATCTCAGCATCCATGCAATGAGTCTCACAATCTGTGAAAGTTTTGAAAACCGTTGTAGGTACCACTGCATATCTTCCTTGGTTGATTGACTAATTAAGAGTGTAGTCATTTTTCTTCTCTCACTCTGAATCTCTACATTGTTATTCTTGATATCAGACCTAGGCCAATCTTCTTGTCTTAACTTCAGCCAGCTTGGCCCCTCCCACCATCGAGAATTTACAAGGAATTTCGCAGAGCAGCCTCGTGAGGGCAGATCTGCTGGATTCTGCTTTCCTGGCACATGATGCCAGTCTTCCTGTTTTGTGAGTGTTCTGATTTCCCTCACACGATTGTTGACGAACACACCCCAGGCCTCTTCCTTTTTTATCTAATACAAGACTGTAGAAGAATCAGTCCAAAAAAACTCTGGTATCTGCAAGTTCAGGTATTCCCTGATAGAAGTTGCTAGACGACTTCCTATAGAGCATGCCAACAGCTCCAACCTAGGCATGGAGACATTTTTCAGTGGTGAAACTCTTGTCTTTGCCATGACCAGACATACTGTTATATTTCCTTCAATGTCACTTCTCAAGAAAACTGCAGCAGCATATGCACTTCTACTGGCATCACAGAATGTATGTAGGCTCCACATGTTTTCTGCTCCTTCTGCAGTTAAGCATATAGGGATCTTCACTTCTTGCAGTAGTAGAATTTCATTTCCCATCTTCTGAACCTTTTCTGTATATCTTCTGGCAATGGATCATCCCAGCCTCCATTTAGGTTCCAACTCTCTTGGATGATGATTTTTGGAACTAAGGTTACAGGACAGGAAAACCCTATGGGATCAAATATTTTCTGTGCAGAAGACAAAACCTTTCTCTGTGTAATGTCACTGGCATCCTTTGTAAGCTGTACATTACAGGACAGAGCATCATCATCTTTGTCCCACCGTATTCCTAGAACCTGAGTCACCTTTGATGATTCCTCCCTGTCATTCTGTACACTATCCTCCCAGCCTCTGAGTTTAAACTCTGCTTCAGCGAGAAGTTTTGTAGAACTTTCAACAAAAATATTTAACTCCTCTTCTGTGTCAAAAGATGTTACACAATTGTCAACGTAAAAGGATCTCTTTAATTTGTCTGCGATCTCCCTGTACTCAATTTGACTATTATCAAGATGGAGGTCAAGTACAGCACCCAAAAGGAATGGGCTACAATTAAACCCGAACACAACGTGCTTGTGTCTGAAAATCCTTGTTTTCCCCTGCGAAAAATCATGCCACCATAAAAATCTCAAGTAATCTCTGTCAGGGGGAGTCACAGAAATTTGTAGAAATGCTTTCTTTATATCAGAGATCACTCCTATTTTTCCTTGCCGGAATCTCGTTAAAATTGGGGGAATTTGTTCAAGTAAATTTGGACCCTTTTCTAAACACTCATTCAGCAATGGTGATCCTCTTCCCCGACAAGATGCATCGAACACAGGCCTAACTGTGGTTGTCGAATTTTCTTTAAAAACACCACGGTGTGGCAGATAATGACATCTGTTTTCTCTTTCTTCAGATGGTACATCTTCAATAATTCCTTCTCGCAACCAATCATTGAGCACACTGCCATAAGCATTGAATTTGTTTTCACATATCAGTCTCATTGTTGTTGACTCGCATCTTTTCTTTGCAGTATCAAAATTATCACAAATTTCTTCAAATCTGTCGTTCCTAGGAAGGTGAATCTCAAACCGACCCTCTTCGTTTACAGAGACGGTTTCCTTGAAATGGTACAATGTAGCAGCCTCTGTTTCAATCTTGGATTGTTTCTCCACTGGATCTCTTATCCCAAGAATATCTAAATCCCATAAATCTCTAACTGCAGAGTTCAAGCTCAACATTGATGCCACATGTACATTGCCTGTAATGTGGCTTTCCTTAGTAGAAAAGCTACCCATGATGACCCAACAAAGGCGGGTCTCAACTGCTACTGGTCCACATTTCAATGTTTAAACTCTTCCAGTCAGAAGCAATCCACAAGTATCAGCTCCAACAAGCATTTCAATTTCTGGTCTCTCAAGTCCACAGTCAGAGATAAATATATTGTGGGTTTTCAGTTCCTTCATCCAGGGTCCCTTCTTGAGTCGCGGAATTTCACCACAGATCATTGATTGGTCAAGTACTGGTATTTCACAGGTGTACCTGCCATCCAAACTACTCACCTTTACATGATAATTTAAATGGGACTGTTTTTCCGACGTTGTACCCCCAAATAAACTATGAATTAGTGTTTCAGAATGGTAACATGTCAATCCAACAGCAGAAGCAGTTTTTTGAAGTATGTATGACCGCTGGGATCCACAATCAATCAAAACTCTAATGACACGATCTTGTTTTTCTCCCATTACGTTTACCATTAGAGTCTGCAAAAAACTTCTTGGTTGTAACTTTGAATGGTAAGAGATGCACAAGGCAAGTCTTCCTTTACTTCTTCAATTCCAGTTGTTTCTTTAGCTATCTTCCGATATGCTTCTGGACACATAAAATTGTAGTAACCTCTACTACATAAGTCACACTTCACATTTTTCTTGCATGTTTTTGAAATGTGTCCCTGCTTCAAACATTGGTAACAGCACCCATTCTTCAGTAAGATATTAATTTTTTCCATTAATGTCATTTTCTGTGCCTTGAAGCAGTCTTTGCTGTGGTGTAAGTTTTTGCAGAACACACACCTAGAGTCAAGGTACTTGGATTCTCCCGAAAATAGGTTGCTTGCTGTAGGTATGTTTTCCACTTCTCTTGACTTCAATTTTGATCTTGTAGCCATTGGACTACGAGTCTGGAATCCACTTTGTGCTAGAGATATTCTTTGCTGCCCCTCCACTTCGTTCTTAAGAAACAACAACAAATGTGACAATTTTTATTGTACTCATTTTCTGGTGTTTCTGTCTGGGTTAGCTGTACAGAATTTCTCAACCATCCCTGAGTATGTCTTCTGGGAGAGAGGATTCAACTAATGGGAATAAAAATGCAGCATACTTGTCACCCATCATACCAAGAGATTCAAGTGACCTGAGATGGGATTCCAAACTGTCATATAGTCGCAAAAGGCTTAGTTTTTCAGAAGAAGCGACATTCTGAATAACTAGACCTAGTAACTCACGTACATAGAACTCAATAAGTAATTATTTCCTTCCAAACCTGCTTTGAAGACACTGGATTGCCTTTTCATAGTTTTCAGCAGTGGGCGGAAAGCTATTTACAACATCTCTGGCCCTACTGCTTTCTACTGTTGCTTGAATAAGATACTGGAACTTGTCTTCTCGTTCTATTTCAGCATCATTGTGAATACAACTAAATTGGCTCCAAAAACAAAACCAATTTCTAACGTCACCATTGAACTGTCTCAATTCTATTTTTGGAAGCTTTAGTTTCTTTTTCACTGAACGTTCGTTCGCAGTATCAACAACACAATTTTTAGACAGCAGACCCTCTAATTTCTGACGAGCCTCATCTAACCAGTCATAATACTCTTGAATATTTTCGTATTCTGAACAATATAATGAATCACCTTCATAATCTAAGAGAAGTTCCAATTTTTTATCATCGACCTCTTTAAGCTGGGTACCATAACGCTCTAGTTTGACTAGTTGCAACCTTACCTTGTCTGTATCTGTCTCGGCCATCATTGCTTTGTAAGTTTTCGTGAAGTTCGCACGAACTGGTGCTCTCGATTTAATCAGCTTCTCCATGTTTGTTCTTGCAATTAACTTCACGATCCAAGGGTGTCCTGTCGCGGTCGCCACTAATGTTACATCGCGCCTGAAAATCTACCTGATTTTAAACAGTTACGTCTCTGGATGGCCTGTAATTTAGCTTGTAAGACGACTCTTTACAGACAAACACGTATTTTAAACACAAACTCTCCATTTTTATTATCATTCCCGTCTGTTTAACAACAACTTTTTACTCTTTTCTTTCTCTACCTCCATGGTATAGTAACACAAAAAATATACGTACTTATAAACACATATATACATACATAGGGTCCAGGAAAAACCGCAAAATTAGCCCGCCACGTGAATCCTGGGGTCAATTGGAGGCGAAAATTTCAGTGGCAAAATTTTGAACGATGACATTTTATGTGCATAATGTGGCAATATACCATTGTAGTTGGTCCCATCTTGCGCTCCACAGATGCCACTTATCTTACTACTATTGTTCTGACTGCATATGATGGGTGCAGAATAAAATCCTGAGAAGACCGAACATGATTCTGTTTACTTGACGTAACATACATAAAATAATACCTGGACGTGAAGCGAAATAGGGGACTTTCACTGTGCAGCGTTTTCACATGTGCATGTAACATGTCGTACAACATTTTGCCACTTACATTTTACTCTCCAATTTGGCCCAAAATTCGAGTGGTGAGTTTATTATGAGTTTGTTTCTGGAATATACATATATATATATCCACACACATCCACACACACACAGCTGCTCCGCCGCGGTTTTGCCCGCGTGGAATTTCTAAAAGAAAAACTATAACGATAGCTTATCGTGTTAGTAAGATATTGAGGATATGGCGAAAACACCTTTTATGACCTTTGCCCCCCCCCCCCCTTATTTACACAGAGCATAACGAAACCTCACCAGATTTATGACATATTGAGGATATCGGAAAAATAAATTTTACCCCTTTTCACGCCTAGTGGGTGTATACACCGCCCGAAAGGGATAGTCACCCTTAAATGTTCATACCGAAATAGAAAATTAGCTATTCTGCCAGCTGCCACTAATATGTGCGTATATAATAGCTCAGCAGTGCCCCTTCGTCAAGTCTTACACAAGATACGAACCAAACACCTCCAACCAGTGTTCAAAACAACTACGCTAAGATAGGTCGTCAGAATTCTTAAGAAATTTTATGTGTATATAGGTCAATGCCCAAAAAGTTATACATATCAATAGGTCGGGAGAAAATTATAACTTTTAAATTATTTCTCCGTGGTCATACATGCTTTTAAGGATTTCTGGAAAATTGTGCATCTATCCATCCCCTTAACTGTCGAATTTTGAACAATCATGAAACAGCTGTTTAGGTATTTATGTAAGCTTCATAACTATTCAAAAATCACATTAAATATCTCGACAGGTTTAAGAGATACAGAGGATTAATTGAAACCCAGTTTTATTATTTTAATGTCATTAGAGGTTGAATTTCAAAATATCCTGAACCACTTTTTAGATATGTATGCCGGCTTCATCGTGAAGCACAAATACATTCGATACCATACATTTTACGGTTTTTCACCGAATTATTTTTCGAATTTGTGAAAAATCTAAAAAGTTAGATAACATGCATTTTCGTAAGCTCCATTCTGAAGTACATGTCACTTTCATTTCTCAACGGGTTTAGGCGCTATCGAGGGTTGATTGGAAAAACACTCCACCCTTTTCACCCCCTTTATTCTTGTTAGTGTGCGTCTACGACGTAAGGTAAGCCACCCTTAAAATTTCATATTTGTAGATACAGCGGTTTGGGCTGTACGTTGACGAGTGAGTGGGTGAGTGAGAGATTGGGGCACTTAAATATAAAATGTGTGTGTGTCTGTAATGGATGCGATTCTATACTATTCAACCGATTGCGAGACTCTTTGTTGACTTTCTGTGCGTGCGCCCGCCAAGGTTTCTACAGAAATAATTGGGGAAGGGGGAGGGAAGCAAAAGGGGCAAACGGGTAGAATGGGGTGCTTAAAAAATTTCGTGGAAAAAAACTTTGGTGAGTTGTTGTACGTGCGCTCGCGAATTTTTCTTTCGAAAATAAAAACAATGATGATACCTGAAAAAAAAGGGGGGGTGCAAAATGGGGGAGAGGTCAGAACGGATAACCCGGAAATTTAATGGGCATAGCAAGACATGGTAGGACTGTTAGTGTTGCTATAAAATCTCACGAATTGGAATACGGTAGGTTTTCTCTGTCATGTGACGGGTTTCGTTGAAACCCGGGGTTATGATAAACTCCAGTAACGACGTTCAAGGTTTCAAAATGGCAGAAATTAAAAAATAAAGTCTACACATTTTATACTTACTGATTCTTTTAGTAAATGCGACGTCCACAACACATTTTTATAAGTTATTTTTTTTAACATATAAGAACATATTATTATATAACTTTGTTTCAGGGCCTTACGTGTTCACATGCAGCTGTGCTCCATGGTTATTGGCAGCGTGTATATGTTCAGGCACGTCTCTCATTACACTGCACCAATCAGAGTAAGACAATTGTGTCACCACACGACTGTGATTGGCCAGTATAAACCCCAGACATGTCAGAGTTTAAACACCCAATCACTGACCATGAAGCACAGCTGCACACTCTAAATCTGAATTAGTAAATATTCACTGATTCACGCCGATGGATGGAGCAGTTTCAACAAATTGAATCAGTGAGAAATTACTGTGAAATCTGTGACTATTCATTGATTCCGATAAATAGTGCCAACATTCCACAAGTTAATTAATTAATGCCCACAGATTTTTCCAGTAATTTTTCACTGATTCAATAAGTTAAAAGTGTTCTTAGAAAACAACTGAAAAAAAAAACTGTGAATATTCACTGATTCACTCGTGAGATGTTGGCACTCTTAAAGGAAATAAGTGATCATTCACTAATTAAACAGTGACTATTTTTACTGATTCAAATTGTTGGAACTGCTCCATCCATCAGCGTGAATCTGTGAATATTATATAATTCAGATTTAGAGTGCAGATGTGCACATAAGCCGCAGAAACTAATTTATGCAAAATCTTTTCACAACTAACTCGTGACTACATATAACTAATGACCCTTGTTTTTTGCGAAAAGAATTTTGCCCCAGTTTGTTTCAGTTACTTATGTGCACATCTGCAATCCTGCTTCATGGTTATTGGCAGCGTGTCTATGTCTATCATTTGACTGAGCCAATTACAATGACGTCTCTGCAACAACGCACGTCTGAGATATGACTGTAGAATCCCAAGGCTCGTTACAGTTAAAATATCCAATCACTGACCACGGAGCAGAACTGCAGATGTGCACGTAAGGCACGGAAACAAAGTGGGGCGAACTTATTTTCGCGAAAAACAGGGATCCCTACATATAATATTCCGAGACGGGTAGGCTAGCCTCCAAGAACATGTGTAATCAAGCAGACATTATCTGCTCACTGGCTGCTCTATGACTCAGTGATATGGGCCTGCATTTAGTTACTTCTGTACTATTATATAATTCGATGGTGAAAAATGGAAACCTTCTATGTCAATTTTCAGCTTTTTTTAATGTTACTGCACGGGAAATTTGACGAAGTATGTTTGACATTATGAACATAGAAAATAAAATGTTAACTAAATAAGTTATATCAAGATAACAACTATGGATGTGCTCCATACAAGATAAACAGTTTCTTCTCTTTCCTGTGAAATTACAAAAAATTGACATAGAAGGTTTTCATTCTTTACCATCGAATATTCTATATATACTTACAGGAAGTGTCAAATAATTCACGGGACATTTGCGAAAGTGGTACGAACTTACAGTTGCTGGAATTATTAGCTTCGGGCCAAAACAAAACGCGAATTTTTAACGTCTCTAATAATATTGGTTTCGTGCTAGTTTCTTCGACATTTTGAACGCTGTGCGTTCAATTTGACTTTGTCGCGGTTTTGATAGTGTGTACAGTTTACATTTCTTTTTTCGCGACAAATGGCGACTTTCGTCTGCCAACGTCGCTTACCTTGCGTAAGGTTAATTCTACTACATGTTAGAAAGAAAATGTGTTTTCTTATAGGAGAGTTTGTCATAGGGAAAATTTCACCCGATAGTTTCGCTACTATCGCTAAGGAACCAGAAAAATACGAAACTGTAGTAAAAATAAATTTAAACAAGCTTTGAAATGATAAAAGTCATTTAACTCAATTTTAAATTGAAAAGAAAACAATTTCGCGTTTTAAATTGTTAACTTAACGTAACTCAAGGGATATGGACAGGTAAGATGTACAGCGGGCGACTGGAATAATCAATCGTCAATAATATCTTAACTACTCATCAAAATTCGATGATATTTTTTTTACAGAGCAGATATTTTATCAGCGGAAGTTTATTTATATAGCACTACGCAGTAGCATACTTCACTTTCGAGTAAAAAATTAAAAACTATTTTTAGAAAAATAAGGGTTTGAAAACACAAAATATCATAAATGGAAAACTGTAATTTTTATAAATTTTAATATGACAATATCTAGGCCTCTATAGCAACCGAACTTAAAAAAATAATCGTGTTTTCATTTGAAAATAATTTTACTATCCGAAAATCTCTGCGCGCGTTTACGACGCTGGGTGTAGAGGCGATATCACAATACACGTGCCGTCTGACGTCGCTCATAGCGCCTCATCCATTTTCGCCTCATACACACAAATATACCCTTCACCTGGCGGCCGCCTACCCCACGCTTCAAATGTGTTGCAGTGTGTTCGTGTACAGGTTTTTTCTACGAAAATATTCCACGTGTGCCCATTGTGACAACGTACGAAATGAAAACAAACTTCAAACAAGGTCGGAACCTCATTGTTAAGACGTTACACTCATTAAAAACACTGTTTCTAAGCCCTCCAACATGGCTAAAAACGACCTTTTCAGACTGCCGTACTTCAAAAGTGTTCTAATCGGATGTATGTGAAACTCAGATTGCGACCTGCACTGAAATAGGCTGCAGAGTTTCCACCAATAAAATTATATGGTCACCGCTTAGTGTCCCATAGTAAAAACGGTTCGACGGGAAGCTTGCACGCTAGTTCAGCGCTTGGCTCGTTGAGGCGACGTGGCATTTGATGCGCGCTTCAAGGTCGACCTTACTGCTCCGTCGCTTTTGAGCCTCTCACGCGCGGGTAGGTGGCGCCCTTAAGGGTTCTGTGGACCCTACCTCAAAACTTCAAAAACACATAACAATTCGCAATCGTTTATTAACTAAAGTATTAATGATACACAATTTATTTTTTTTACCATACGAGAATAAAGATGGGTTGTTTTATATATAAGTTTAAATTTCATATTCCGCAATGTTGAGTATTTTAAAAAAATGTTTCAAAACACAAAATTGGGCTGTTTAGCTCTTCCTTTCTGAATAGGAAAATTCAACTTTTAAGCATATCGGACAAAAGTGCTAATTCTTGTGAACAAAATGGTACCATAAAAGTTGGTAGTCATAGCATTGAATATCAA
>PNEQ01086769.1:24494-39215 GCA_003012365.1 Medauroidea extradentata | reverse complement strand
GGTACCTGCAACATAATTAACGTCGTGACCGATCAAAAGCCGCCGGAGGAAGCGCCTATTATTTTCGTCGAAAGAAACTGTAAGTATCTACCTCTCGTGACGCAACCCGCAGTGCGTGAGTCCCTTAGGCCGATTTAAAAAGAAACTTCTTTGTTATTTTATTTCAATTAAAGCTAGCCGGGCATACTACAACATTACTAAATACGAGCCCAATCATCCAGCATTAATCACGTAAGAGACAGAGCAGCGACACCTCTTATTATAACCAAACGCGGGTCACGAGCATACCAACAACAAAATCGTCGCATCGTAACAGCCGCCAGCAAGTCACAGACATGACAATTAAGTATGCATAATTGGCGTTCAACTTGACTGGGAATGTATCTGCGAAATTTACGTACCTCTAGTTATGACACAGCTCAGACTAATATGAATGGGCCCAATGCCTACACAGTTCTTGGTAATTCCTAGCAACACATTCACCGTGGGCACCGTCGGCTGCCCCCACGATGAGCAGTGACGGGATAACAGAGCGCTCACCCTTGGGTGCACTCAGGGACGCTGAAGACACCCACACGGCCCCTTTTGTTGGCGCCGACGTCGCCAGGGAACAACACCTCATGCAACTAACCCTGGCTTACCCCGGAACTCGGCTTCATATTCGCCGCCATCGTGGCGGAAGTGGGGTGGGTCACTTTTTCCTAGTTTGCATATAGGGTCGATGTAGAGTCATGTGAGGAAAATTTTGAGGTAGAGGCAAAACTAGGGAGAACTTAAGTAAAATCTGAGAATTTTACGTTTGCGTCGCACAGTTATAAAATTGAGATATCTCAGATAAGGTGACCACAATATTCGCGAGAAAAGTAATTTCTCTTCGCATTAACTTGTGAATGTAGCTAAAATGTATATTATTTTCCATTTATAATGCCCAAAACTTAAATGACGGTGTTTTGATAGTTTATGTTTAGGGTTTCACATATTGTAAAATTTGAAAAATGCTAAATAAAAATTATAAAATACGTCGTTGATTTGGTTTCTAAAATGGCATTGTAACAATTTTGTTTGACAACAAAGGTGACATTAAAACACGACATCACTTTCATGTACAAATGTGCAGCCAGTATGAATTATGTTGTAGATACCAGTGCAGTCTTTCCTTTACACATGTAAAATATTTCCAATAAATTATAAATAAGAATATTACTATCCACCTTGTGGCACTTTATAGCTTCTATTTACGGCCGCCATGATTTGCAGCTTGAGAAAATCTTAAGGAATGTCTGACAACACTTTAAAAATTCCTCAGTTGTTCCTTAGATTTCACTTACTATTCGTCTCTGCAGTTTAAATTTCTTACGTTTCACTCAGACAGGACTTAGGGTTTACTCAACATGAGTGTGAAACCAGCCCTTAGAGTCGCACGCTTGCGTGACACTTAAGTTTCATCTCATAGCAGTATGTTTTACAATCCGGGCGTTATTTTTGTAGTAAGATCAGACTAAAAAAAAGTCGGTTTTTAGGTATTTTGAGGGGTCACAAAGCCGTGTTTCTAATTACCGTGCTGCATTCTCAAAATTACAGAAGTGTAGTATAACTGTGTGTTCTTTCCCTAGATAAATACTTTGGAAATATATATTAGTAGTTTCGCGTGGAAAATAATAAACATGGCACCCGAAGACACCGTTCATGAGCTGATTATTTTATTATTTTATTAGGTTATGCTACACCCCCTTTCAAGATACCACTTATGGACACAAACTATTTTCGTCATTCAGGTGAGAAAAATTTTGCTACAGGAATAAAAATTTGTAATAAATTAAATGAAATGTTGATTCTGATGTTTTTTTAGAATGAAGTTACTTAATTGCTTATGTTTTTAAGGGTATTGAAAAAAAATAAAGCTTAAAAATCCACTAGAAATATAGACCGCACCATGATGAACAAAATAGTTGTAGGTGGTGAATAGGTAGGTTTAACAGATGAATCAGCCACATCTAATTAAATTTAACAAGTATATCTCTATTCTTACTTTCACCTGAGCTGTAGGGTAGGTAACACCCTTAAGGCATGCTGTTTATTGTACAGGATGTAGCAACATAACTTCCTTTCTTAACACGGCAACACAACCCATTATGTGAATCAGAAAGTCTTCCCTTTAATTTTTATAATGTAGGTACATATGTAAAGTTCGGTTACACACAGTTTTGAAAATCAAATTAGGTAGGTAACGCTCTCCCCATTATCCATTCGCTGAGTAAGCCAATTTCTGGCGTTTCTCGTGACACCAGCATAGCAGTGGGTAAATTGGCAATTTCTACCCAGATGTTGGCCTTCAGGACGTGTAGGGTCCTTGGAAGGTTAACATAAACGCGATATATCAAAATCACAAAAAAAAATCATAAAAGGCCAAATCGGGGGAGCGGACTGGCCACTTCAAATCACCACTTATTGAGATGAGGCGCTCCGGGTAGTGTTCGTTCAAAACAGCCATCGATGCCCCTGAAATGTGGGTCGTTGCTTCGTCTTGTTGGTACCAAATGTTTCCTAAGCACAAAAAAAAATTCCTCCAACATGTTCACATACGCTCCTCACTGTTCCAACGAAAGAATGCTATTGACAGCGGTAGGAAATACAACTTTACACCAACGCCACTCCAATGAGACCATTTCCGCCCCGCTAAGATATCTACAGCCTGAATTTCGTGCATTTCAAAACAGGAAGTTATGTTGCCGCATCCTGTATAAAGAACATGTGAAAGATACTGCTCACTTCTCGTCAATGTCGAAATAACAGAACGTGTTTCGAAAACGCAATACTACAGTAGTGGCAATCTTCGACTAGGAAATGCTGCAACGCGTTCGAGTTGGTATCGATTACTAGTTGGACTAGTTTAGAGTATCCAGGTAGGCCACCATTAAAAATTTTACACAGAAAAAACGGTTTTGGGGTGGCCACAAAATGTTTTGTCAGTAAGAACCTCACCGAAATATTTTGTAGTAGCCACACAATTTTTTTTGTAGTCACTGCAAAACTTTATTGGTTGCAGCAAAACATTTTTGTAGTCACTACAAATAAATTTAGTAAGGTTCATAATGACAAAATATTTTGTGCCGACCAATAAGTTTTTTTTTCAGTGTAGAATTAAGTAATTTGTGTTCTTGTTGTGTTCATGTCTAGCTCATTATTTTCTGTCAAATACTTTTATGAATTACAGGTTTTTAACGCTTGCTGTATCATTTAAATAACAGTGTAGTACGTATACAGTTAAGGTCTCTGGATTGTTTCATTTTTGAAACGATTTACTCGTTCTTTAGGCCACGTGTTTCTATTTGTAATAGTTTTGTGCCTGTGTGTGCGTCTATTCAGGCTAATTTGGGTTAATTAGTGGCATAAAACATTACCTTAAGCCGACAATTAACCAATATCATACAATGTTTTTAACGAAATATGTTACAAAGCAAAAACTATTTTCTACACTCATTTGTTTTTACGAAATCTGTTGCTTGTAATAAAAAAAAAATAAAAAATCGTAAATAGGAACACATAGCTGTAAATAGCAAATAAAAATAAAAATTGGAAGGCAATTTTCGTTTGCAACTAATTTAAAACCATTACTTTAATTAAGGTCTAGACACATTATACTGATTTACACAATTCTTTATCTTTGTACTCTATTAGTTGTGTCGAGTTTATGCAGTTCCGAATAGAGTATTTAAACCACAATTTTCGGTTATTTTACTTTGGACATGACTTACTTGCACAGAAAGTTGTCGTCAGTCACTCAACGGTGGTTTTCTCTCTGTCCAGCGTTAAAACACAACGGCAGATTATACAAAGCGGATTGGGAAAATGTGTTCTTTGATGTCCACTCACTGAGGATTTGGTGGCCATATTTGAGTACCACGCAAGAAGTGCAAAGCATCCCTAGACGATAGGCCCTAGTGTAAACATTACCTTAACCGTAAGCGAAAGTCTGATGCAGTCAATATAACGTACACGCACGAACAGCGGTAGGAAACTATAACTACACCGTCAAGGCGAAAAAAAAAAAACTGAAATTCACTTCGAATGGGTTTGATAAAAATTTATTGATGGTTTGACAATAACCGTAAGCATTCAAAGAAGATAAATTCGCTAATTTGATCGCGACACGCAGTATTATTAAAATGTTCGGTGTTTCAGAATATTGTACTTTCAATACAGTATTCTTGTCGAAACTGTTTATGGATTTTATTCGTCAGTAAACTCATTTGATAATATAGAACAACATGTATACATTTTTTAAATATATATCACCACTGCGAATTATGAATCCTTGCACTGCCTCGAGAAATAAATTAATTTAGTTGTGCAGGTAAAACAAATAAATCTGATATTCACATGTTTACATCTGAATTCTACTATACTAAGAGAATAAATTAAATATTTAAAGTAAATTACATATTCACTGAAAATAACACGTATTTTCAGACTTTTATAGTTTCGAAGGTATTCTTCAGTTTTCCCCCTTAGACTTGTGTATACTACTGTTTACAAATATGTTTATTAACGGCGCGGTGTACATCAATATTCATCGCCATGTTTTTATTTTGATTTGTACCAGACAGTTTTTTCTTACTTTAGACACAAAATGTGACTAAGTGTTGCTCTAACGAATTGTTTTTATCTCTCATAGTTTTCGCGTAATTACTTCTTAAAGTTAAAATTTCATTTTTATGTTTCAAGAACTACACTAAAACCAACTGACATACAAAACTAAAAAAAATCACAGCTTATAAATACGTTCCATGCTACAATTTCGCGTATATTAATACAAAAAATAACACCTTTTTGTATTTAAATAAAAAATGCTGAATATTAAAATAAAAATTATAAAAAATAAATATTTTATTTAAATATAAAAATATTTTATTTTGTGGTTTAACATAGCTGAACTTGTAGCCTACAACACCGTTATTCACTATGAATTTTTTTCACTTTGGCAAGTTAGTTGGTATTAGTGTCGTCCTTAAAACGGATACATGCAAATTTTGCCTTTAACGAGACACTACGCAAAAAATATGCGAGATAACAAAAATTTATGACAGCAAAATTTAGTCACATTTTGTGTCTAAAACAAGTACAAAAATATTTGCTACAAATATAACAATGAAAACAACATGGAGATGAAAATTGCTGTATACCCCGCCCTCAATGTATTTTTTTTGCATAAACGTGTTTTATTTCACATCATTAGACAGGATAATAGGGGAATTTGATGACCAACAAACATCGTGAGGAGATACATAAAAAAAATCGAGTGGGAAATATATCGTATACCGAACTCTGTTTGTCTTAACTAAGTGTGTGTGTGTATGTACACACATATATATACAGACACATACACATGCATACTTACTTATTACATTAAACGTTATTATCGGTAGTAATTAGTTGGAAGCTAGTTTGAGCAGCACGATTTAATTAAAAATTTGATTTTTTACAACTACAATTCAAGATCCACAAATTTCATAAATTTATGGCTTAACACATTTCAACAGGCTATTTACCGGTTGGTAATAAATAACACCTAAAAACTTCGGCAGGCGATTTTAATCAAGCGTGTTGTTGAACCAGATGTTTATAGTTATTTACCATTAAAAATATAATTTGTCTACAAGTTCACAGAACAACTCCTATTATTTAATACAACGTCATAACGCACCAACTATTTTTATAGGCCAGACATTGCTTAGGAATGAATGTATTTATTTAAGATACTATAGCCCAAAGGATAAAAATATGACAACTGTTTGTTGACTCCTTAAAATTCAATGAAAATCGGCAAACTATTATGAAACTATCGCAGGGTCAAACTTTAAAATGCGAAGAAAAAATAATTTAAAAATAAAAAAACTTAATATATTAATTAATAAGAGTGCTAAAAATTTTTCTTCTTGCTAGAGGGATGGCGTTTATTACAGTGGTATACAATATTGAATCGCCGAGAAGAAACTCGGAGATTTAGATATCTTCTGTGTTGCTTGCAATAAACATCTGCCTCAGACACCATTTGGACAATCGTTACACACTTCTGAATGTAACGTAGCCAATTTGTCATTTATTTTTTCGTCCTATTTTATTAATTTCTCATACGTTATCAATAAACAGTTGGTTTATTAAAAAGTCAACAATACGGTTTATTACTAAACAAATTATTGTAATACATTTTTATCAAATCAAGTCTTTTGAAATTTTCTGATGGCGTTTTAAAATAAACGTTAATAAGTGAAATAAAGTGCAAAAATATTTTGTATACCAAATGAGAAATATATATATAAAAAATTCACCACACATGATTGCTGGCTCACTACTGAAATTATCGTCACTTCAGAATTTCCGTTACATCAGGCTATTTATTAGCAGTGAACTTATACTACTGTCAACTTGTGGTACTCGAAACGCTTTTAAATTTTGGAAATATAGTAGCTATTGTTTTCGCTCTAAGAAAGAGTAGCGAAATAATATTTATTACGAATAGTAATTCTTGTTGTACAGGCATAAAATCTAAAATTTACTAGAAATCTTAATGAAAAACTTGTCCCGAGAAATCACATGTAGCCAAAATGACATTCTGTCGAGAAATTTTAAGTGCAAGCTAGAAAGTAAAATTCATAAATTTTAATAGACATTACTAATTGGTTATTTATTTCGGCGCTGCGGTTTGTTACTTTTAACTATTATTAAGGTAGAGACGATTTTGGCTTTAATAAGAATAAATGCACATCACTTTTGTGTCAAATTTTTTTTCTAAATTATGTAGTAATGGTAATATGAAATGGGTGTCACAAAAAGAGTTCTGCTGATATATTCAGCAGAGTAGCTTGCAGTTTACTTAAGTGCCACTTTATTACTAAAATATTTTATTTTTACTACGAAGAAAACCAAATAGCTACCAAGAATAGTTCTTTATAACTGAAAATTAGTAACCCCACGTAAACGGTATCAGGGCCTGCTTTTGATAAAAAAAAGTCCTACAAAAATTTAAATAGCATCAAAAATGTTATTCTTGGCTTTTGAAAAATAAGCTTTTACTTAGTACTCAGTTGGCTGTTAAATGTTCGAATATTACCGACACAGAAATTGTGTCGGTTGGACTATTGTGTGCTGTGGAGCACACTTCAATATGTTTTGTCTGTCTAAATCTTCTGACTGGCCAAAATTTTCCCGCCGTGTTGTTAGCCATTGTTAGAGATGATGGTATATCGCGAAAATGTTTTGTGCAAACATACCCTTGAAAACACCGTAGTTTCTCATGATATGTACGATTAGGCGATGTACAACGTAGCTGTCTGAAGACCAATAATAGGCATCAAATATTGCAATAGCGGGATTTTTATTGGCTTAGTCAAACAGGGCAGCAGCTCTACGCGTAAGTCAAAGCCAGTAATATTTCCATAAGCTGAACGTGCGTTGAAACCCAGCAGATAGTCAAATTTTATAGCGATAAACCATCATCTCTAGCCATTGTCTTCATATTCCTGGCTCTTGTAAACTGAGTTTTGCACTCATGCTACAATAGTTTCGAACTTCTATAGGGTCGAGTTCACTAGGTTACCACCAGACAGCAGGCATGAGTAGTACACTGTTAGATAAAATTGCCGTGAAATTACGGAAAAGTACTGGCAAAAATTATCCAGAAATCTTCGTAAAGTAACGGACACTCAGTTTTTCTTGATAACGGAACCCTCCGTAAAATAACGGACAATCCTTTTCCGCAAAAGATTTAAATTTCTGTAATCTACTAGCACTCCATTTTCTAGAAATACTACTTTTTCTTATTAGCTATGCGTTATCGAGATTCTGACGCACTATTTAGAAACCTGAAAAATTTTCCGAAGTTGCTGGGATTCGAACCCACGACCTTATAATTGCCAGGCAGAAGCTCTAACAATTTTTTAAATTATTTTATGTAATTTTTTTATTTTTAATTTTTTTTATGTTTGATACAAAGTCAAGGCTATCGCCCCACCACTGCACCAAAAATTCCCCCCTTTAAGTGAGTCATTGTATAATCCCCAGTGACTTTGTGCTTCGTGTAAGTGACGTAATTGGACGTTGGCGTGTGGCAGACAGACAAGACGAACACAAAAACACAGTCCTGAACCTGAGGAAGTGACTGTAAATGTCACCTCCCCGGCCGGGAATCGAACCCGGGACCCTTGACCCCCATTGAACCACAGTGACAATTTATGAGTAAATGAGTTCCATGCAATGGTAAGATATCAACTTTATAAGAGACAACTTTTGTATTTACATCCAGGATTCGTAGTGATTATCAATACCACTTTTTTTTTAAGAAACACAGTAAAATACGCTTTAAAATGGTAGAAACGTATTTTCATGAATTTATAGAAAGTTACGGTCAAACATCCGTAAACTGGCAATACGGACAAATTTCCGTAAACAAAATAATACGGAAGCCACTTCCGTAAAATTACAGTACTTTTCTGAAAATATTTCCGTGAATTTACGGAAATCTTTAACAGTGTATCGGCAATATGTGACCGTTGTATCACATGATATGAGTTCACAGTTAAAATGTTCAACGTAATTGTGGTAATGAAGTTCGAGGCCTTAGCATCACGAAGTCATGTAGGTTTACCTTATTAGACAAGGTGGTGGTCAAAACACCCATTTTACCGTGAACATCACATCGCTATACTTTTGTGGTAAGTCGTAGACTTGACGCCAACCACACTAAGCATACTCCTGAAGACATTGTCGTGGTTCTCCTGAATCAGCCTTCAAATAACATGTTACTATTATACTCCGGTGTGCATATACATAATTGCTGCAGCAGTAGCAGTCCTTTTTCTTCAAGGGACAACTTACGCATACGTAGGGACGGGAATTTTTGGTGAAAAGTCTTTTGCCCCACTTTGTTTCAGTGCCTTACGTGCACACCTGCAGCTCAACTTCATGGCTGTTGACAAGAGTCTTTTGTGAATAGTTGTTATTCATTTGACTGTCCAATGAGAACATGGATAAATGTGGGGTGCTAACAGAATCCAATCTCTGACCACAAAGCAGAGATGCAGGGTCACACGTAAGGCACTGAAACAAAGTGATGCAAAAATTTTTTCGTGAAATTTCCTGTCTCTACGCATATGGAAGACCAGCCTCTTGGACAGGCAAATAAGTCCTAATTAATGCTCAGTTACGATGTTCTTTGTCGGATGGTCTGAGCTGCACGGCCCGGTAACATCGTAACTCTGAGCAATGTAAACACCCTGGTCTCGTGGCCGGAATGGAATAACATTTTCTTTGAAGTTGGTCGACGTGCGGAGATTCTGCGAAGTTAGACTTTGACTTGTCTGGCTACCAAGTTCAGACTCTCAAGTTAGAACCCTCCTCAAGATGTTTACCTTCGCGATTCACGTGGTTTGGAGGAAATTCGGCAACTATACCAAATGACATATTAAGGGCGCGGCTACAGCAATTTCCATCACGGTGTTTATATTTTTATATTTGTACCTGTAATTTTTATTTCATGTTTTAAACACAAAATGCGACCAAATTTACCTCTTATAAATTTTTTATATTTCTCATAGTTTTTGTGCAGTGGCTCGTTAAATCCTAAATTTGCATGATTCCGTTTTAAGGACGACACTAAAACCAACTCACTGACCCAACTGAAAAAATTCACAAGGGATAACAATGCTGTAGGCTACAAATTCAGCTATGTTTAACCACACACTAATATATTTTTGTAGGTTTAATAAAATAATTGGATTTTTAAAATTTTTATTTTGAGTTTCTGAATTTCTATTTAAATGCAAAATATTTTAATATTTTAATTTTAAGGACGTGACATTGTAACCTGCAATGTCTTTATCCAACGAGAAATTTTTCAATTTCATATGTCAGTTGGCTTTAGTGTAGGTAGTCCTTAAAACGGAAACATGCAAATTTTGACTTTAACAAGCTATTGCGAGAAAACTATGACAGATAAAAAACTTCACAAAAGCCAAATTTAGTCACATTTTGTGTCTAAGGTAAGGAAAAAGAATATCTCGTACGAATGAAAAATAAAAACACGGTGATAAAAACTGCGGTAGACCGCGCCATTAAGACGGCGGGGTAGATAGCCTAAATAAACTACGAATTCAACTCGGATCTACACCTTTTTAAAAGAAAATATAGAAAAAACTGCAATAAAAAATTACTTGATAATTATATTTTCCGACGTCATGAGCGAACATTTACCCAGAATGATGCATTTGATGGGCGCAATCTCTTGCGCTGCAATTAAATGCACACGATTTTGGGCGTCAGAGATTATTCTTCAGATATAAGTCACACGAGAAAAAATTTTGCTCAGAAAGTTGGCAAAAACTATTGTCTGGATTGTAGTTTTTCGATTTTCCCAAATAGGCTTCGAGAATCCTACATTTCTGTACAGATGCTTTGAACGCTGAATTATGTACCACGCACTCTTAAGTTAAATTAGTAACCATTCTAGATACTTAAAAGTAAAATACTTGACGAGAGCAGTAGTTAAAATAATTCATGTGATTCAGTAGTCAAAATGTGATTGCTAACTACTTTTGTGAACACCCATGCATGTAAACATTAAACTATTCTGCTGGATAAGCATACATTTATACTAATGTCAGATAATATACAACGAACAGCATTTGAAAAGTGGCCATCATCGATAGATATATTTGTATAAGTCTCCTGGAAGTGAAGATATTTTGGTCAGCGATTAACATCTAGGTCATTAGCACTGGTGATAGGTGACATGAAGTGAGTATGGAGCAACGCCGGAATGAAGGGGCGGGAGAAATGGGAGATCCCCAAGAAAATCCGCCGACTAGCGGCAGCGCGATTCTCACATACGAAAATACCGGGACGGGCTCCACTGGTAATCGAACCCTCATTGTCTTGGTGGAAAGCGAATATTCTAGCCACTGCACCAACAAATTTTTAGAATTACTGTAATTATGTACCTACAAAATATTATAAATATGTACGTACAAAATATTATAATTATGTACGTACAAAATATTATAATTATGTAAGTACAAAATATTATAATTATGTTCGTACAAAGTACTATAATTATGTACGTACAAAATATTATAATTATGTATGTGTATATATATATATATATATATATATATATACATACATAAGCATACATGCATAACACACACACATATATACCACACCCATATACATAAACATATACATACACACATACGTACACATATCTACTCATTCACACATACACATATGTACACGTAAAAAATATAAAATTTCAATCTGTAATAAGTCAAACACCTCAAAGCATATTCTTACACAAAGACAGTTTACGCACACATAGACAGATACACTCACTCATACAGGCTGATTAACATGGCATGAGAACAGTCACGCCAAAAAATAACGTTAATTTTATGACGACCAAATGCTAGTTAACCAAATGACTTCCCTTACATCAACTGGATGAAAGCTTAATGAAACTTAAACGATTGTATAGTATTACATTTGTAATAGTGGTTTCATGCTACAAACTTACGTAGTCTCTCGCAAAATTCTACACCTAGTTCAAAGAGTTTTTGATATTATGATGCACTGTGTTCTAAACAATTGCTTGATTTTGATAATATTATTAAATTAATTAATAATGCTTGCCCTAACGAATGTTAAGTAATTTCGTAACAGAAATTTCCAACAACTTTCATAGTAACCAGAAAAGTATGTTTGTAGCGTTCCAACAACTTCAAGGTAAAAATAACGCGTATTATGCGTGTCACCGAAAATTGATTGAAATATGTAACTAAATTAGTTCTTTATATCTCTGTGTGATTACTTTCAATAGTTTCAAAATTTTATATATCTATTCCAGCTTGATTGTTTTAATGTTGAATACTTGTCTGAGCTATGTAGCTCTAGTTACTGGAATGATGTCGCAAATTTGTGTGTTGTAAAAATTGATGCCTTTCATACAATTTTTCATTTTTTTCTTATATTTAGGAAGGTATTCACGTTAAAATAAGTATTATGTAAAAATTCTGCTTTGAGGATTGGATAACATCTCAACTTAAGGTCCCTGAGAATATGTTCGAACACCGGTATAAAAAAAAAGACGAAATATTAAGTTACGTAGGAAGCTTAAACAGAGACGTTTAAAATATATATTAAAGTCAGAGTTAGAAATTAAGTATTTTTAGCGAGTATCATTATTACTGAAATTTGTGAAATTAATCCGAAGAACTTTACCACGTCCTTCGGTGGAAGAATTTGGGATTCAAAGCTATGCCATCACAATTGCACGAGTATTCCCTTCATAGAATGGTTTCTGTTTTACCTACTTTCGTTGCATTTTTGGTCGAATAGGACACTCTGTCGAAAAACACGTGCTTGTTTGCGTATTTTTTTATAACCAAAATTTTGCTTAGTCACAGGTAAATATACATTTATTTAATCTCAATATATAAAAATGAAAGCTGACTGATTGACTGACTGACTGGCTGACATATCAAACTGCAGCCCAAACCACTGGACTAAGAATCGTGAAATTTTTTGTGGGGGTTCCCTTCAGGTCGTAGGCGAGCACTAAGAAGGGATTTTTCTAAATTCGACCTCTAAGTGGATGAAAAGGGGTGAAATGTGTTTACGAAGAAACGTCGATAGAGTTCGAACCCGACGGCCAATCATCGTGATTTTTACTTTAATAGGACACTCGTAAAAATGCATATTAGCCAATTTAAGGATTTTTTGAAGTTCAAAATTTAAGGGGCTGAAAAGACCTTAAATGTGTTTCCAATCAACTATCGATATATATCGAACCCTTCGAGATAGATAGTTGATATTCACTTCAAAATATTGCTTACGTAAATACCCAAAAAGGAGTTTTAGGGTTTTTTGAAATTCGACCCCCAGGCAGTAAAAAGGGGCAAAATGTGTTTTTAATTGATCGTCTATATCTTTGAAACACAATTGGCTATCGTCGTGCTTTTAACTCTTATTGGTTACTTTTGCAAATATCTATGACAGGACTCAAAGACGTTTCGAAATTCTTTATTTAAAGGGGTGAAAATACGTGAAATGTGTTTTCGATTATCCTTCCATATCTATCGAATCAATCGATATATCGAAGTGCTCTTTGCTTTAAATTGGTGCTTTTGTAAATATCCAAAGTACCATTTAAAATATATTTTCTGAATTCGGCCCTAAACTGGTTAAAAAAGGGGTAATATGTGTTTTTGACTCACATTCGATATATATATATCGATCCCATAGTTTTTTATATAGCAACGTGATTTTTGTTTAGGATTGATGCTTACTCAAATATCTAAAAAGTGATTTTAGGAATTTTCGAAATTTGCCACCTAAGGACGTGAAAAGGGGTGAAAAGTGGTGAAAAGCGTTTTCAATTAATCGTCGATATATCTTGAACCCAGAGGCTAATGTTGTGGTTTTTGCGTCCACGAGATGCCGAGATGCCAATAAAGTATTCTAAAACGTGATTGCAGGGTTTTTCGAAATTTACTCTCTTAAGTGTTGAAAAGACCTTGAACGTGTTTTAGATAAATCCTCGATATCTATCGAACCCGTCGAGGTATACAATTAATTTTTGCTTCAGGATGATGATTACAGAAATTATCGCAAAACGGTTTTTCAGATTTTTCGAAATTCGATTTCTCGATACTGTGCAGGGGTGATACGTGTTTTTTTTTTTTTTGTGAATGACCGATTTAGATTCGACTGAACGGGCTAGCGATGTGATTTACACTTCAGTTGGATACTTATACAAATGTCTAAGATGTAAATTTTAAATATTTCGAAATTCGACACCCAAAAGGGTGTAAAAGCACAAAATTTGTTTTCCATCAACCCACGATATCTATCTAACCAGTAGCGAAGTTGAGGTGTTGTTTGCGTCAGAGTGATGCTTACCTAAATATTTAATATATACTATATATAATTTTTCTTATAAGAAACGTGATTATTAAGAATAAAACGTAGTTGGTCAATAATCAAGGCAGACGATCCGAAAAAGCAGGAACGAGCAGCGAGAAACAACCTATACAGGAGTTTCGCTCTACAATAACCTATAGAGACGCGGTGTTGTACAACCTTTATGAGCCCAGGACACAGATATTTTAATTTTTTAATAAATTTTATTTTTAGGAATTATTTTGACGATACGTGACGCAGTTGTTTGTTACTCAGGTCTAAATTCCGGGAGGTTCTGGGCTCGAATTCCGTTAAAAGCTGCGTGCGAACGTTCAATTCTGACACACAAAAACTACAAGGCAGATCGAATTAGTGCAATTTACATGTAGTCTTTAAAAGGGGTAAAATTGCAGTTCGCTTTCCACTTAGGTTCCTCTACAATATCAGCTGACAAATCGTCGGTATACTGCCAAAAGTGATTAAACCATAAATGATATTTCGTTTAAAAACAGCATTAAATTGTAGATATTAACAAAAATTTCGTATGTTACTATACTGTGACACAACAGTAAGAAACGACGAATAGACTTTAAACTTGGGCAATTGTTCGTGAACAACATATACATATTCCTAGCATTTTTATAATTTTATCTCATTTTGACTTTGTCACTTTTGGCAGTAAACCGACGATATATCATCTCACTAATCTCAGGTTTGGGGCACCAAATACGTTTCCGCGAAACCTTTACCCTCTGAAACTTTGTAATGTCA
>PNEQ01086769.1:0-24394 GCA_003012365.1 Medauroidea extradentata | reverse complement strand
GGAAAATATATAATTGAGGGCACCGTCACCAATGGTTGTGCACAGGGTAAACATATGTTTCTCATTCGATTAACCTCTTACCTTAAGTGTCTGTAACTACCCCACAACGTCAAATAGGCAGGGCTATAAATAAGGCCCAGGCGAAGTCGCTGTTAGTGGCAGGGACAAACTTAAGACTGCTTTTCGCGTGGACAGCTATAGCTACTTATTCTGCTGCAGAATTAGTTCAACTAGCCGCTTGGACATTCTAACACTTGATGACTGAAGTACCAACCTTGTGTACAAAGAGGTTTTTCTATTAAAGTAAATATTATCAGTTACGAATAATACTCGCGAGCAAAGCCGCGGGGGACTGCTAGTTTAATATACAATCACATGAAACTCCAGAAGGTCTGTATGTTTGTGCGACTGATTCTTCAATGGCATTCACAAACAAAGAGGGTTACTAAGGTTTTTTTTCTGCCAAAAGAGATTTGTTTATAACTTTGCTTTGTTGGTACCGTATATCTATTTGTTTGTCCAACCAAAACGCTGGCAATTGTTCAGCCTCTGAATGTAACGTAATGTTGCGTATTGAGAGTCAATGGGCTTTATGAATTTGGACAAGGTTCATGGTCATTTGCCCACTTTCAAAATATTTCATTGTTCTATCTTTATGTCTGCAGATGACCTTTCCGAGGGCACATGTTAAAATGTCTGTTCCAAGTTCTAATATCTACAGTTACTGCTATTCCTACGTCTTCCAGATGGTACTTAGTACATTTACTAAAATTATAAACATTGATACATTTACGCCTGTCAATTGGTATGAAATTAATTTTCTAGCAGTACAAATATTAAACTTTTAAACGTACATAAATGCACAGAAAACATTATGTATAATAATACGTTGCATTTTACAGTGTATAGCTATATGTAAACGTTAATTTCATGTAGTTACTTTTACACAAACTGCACTTACAAACCGGGTATTTTTCTAAAATATTGGTTTCAAGTGGCTGTAGTTAATTGTGTACAACGATCAAACGAAAGACATTTTCCACAGAACTCGAACTTTTTTTGTATGCCAAACACAAGTTATTTAATGATGACTACATAATTATATGTGTACCATTACTTAACAACATATTTTGTGAATACATGAACAGTTTACTTTTTACAAAAAAACTGTCGCAGTTTACAGTGATGCGCAATTTTTCAGCTACAAAGGGCGTGGTATTTCGAAGCTCTGTCGCTTAACTCTTGTCTTGGCTTCGGCAAAACACACTCGGAGTTGTTCCAAGAAAATAACTTATAAATCATAGAATTTAAAGGGATGTAAAAAATATCTTGCAAATAATTTTTGCAATGCACTGTAAAATGGTAATATAAGTATTTTATAGTACTTATAATAAATTGTTTAATAAAGCGCGCACAAGCTGTATTGTGTAAACGAAACATGCATTTAGATTTTTTTTAACAATTACAGAAATATTATAGTAAAACGTGAAGCATCTGTACTTCTTACCAAACCTATTCTCTTCAAGCCAAATTCACCTTGCTATAGGCGTTAATGCAATAATTTTTCCGGTTCGTTTTCACAACGGTATGTTTAAAAATACGCGAAAACGAATGTTACGTGTGTATTTGTTGATGTTACTATGAGTACAACAATATGGGGCGTGTTCAAAAAAAATTCCTTTAACCATGAAAATCTTTGGTAAATGTTTTGTGGTTATAATTGCAACTGCTAAAGTTTTCTGTTGAAGATGAAACAGGTTTTTTAATTCTGCAGTTAATATGAAATGTTTGAACCTAACAAATTAATTTTACTACCACAAACAGTTTCAAATTATATAATTCTTTAATCATAGTAGGTATAATCCGTACGTAACTCTGTAAACTACAACAGTGTGCTATTATTTATAAAATAATTACTTATGTTAAATTTGTACCATTTAATGAACCAATATAAATATACCCATCCATTATAAACTGCCGAAACTTAAAATGTCTGTCTGTCTTGAACTCGCAAGAAAAACTCCGAGACATGTGAGTTTTGATTTATATGGCAAGTAACAGGGTTATCATTACTAAGAAATTAATTTTAATGTAAATAATCTTTAGACCTCTTAATGTACTGTATGTTAAAAACTGGAATGCACTCACAGATAATACGTCCCAGTATGTGTGATCACCCACATAATATATGTTTTATTTTTTGCCACTCTCATTTGTAAGCACAAGTTTCTCATTTAACTGCTCCAATCAGAACATGGTTTCTACTGCACTAAACGCTTTTTGAATTGCAGGCATAATCCAAGACGCATTAGAGCTGTAATCAATCAATGACTAAAGTGGCCATAGGATAACGTGTTTTTAAAAACAGCCAGTCACAAAATATTTTAGCGCGAACCAGACGTCTGTGCTGGTGTTCAGTTTTGAACTGAAATAAAACAATCTACTGGTACCAAGAACCGAGTGTCGTACATATGAATTATTATCATACACTATCACTAGCAGACAGACTAAACGTCAGTATTTGATAAATTCATTACAGATATTTGTATTGTCTTATAGGATTATATATCTCACATTTCGTTATTTTCACAAACTGTTTTATCGGAATTGTTAGTACTTTATTGTAACGTCACTTACATAACAATACTAGCTGCCCGGCCGCGGTTTTGCCCGCGTGGACTTTATTAAGAAGAAACTGTAACTATATATATATATATATATATATATATATATATATATATATATATATATATATATATATATATATATATATATATATAGGTCATTCGGGATAAAATGAGCACTAAAAATTTAACCTTTGAAAAATATCACTAGCCGTTACTGCATATTATTCAGCATTAACTATAGTCCTTTTACGGCTTGTATGGTTGGCAGCGATTTGCAGAAAATAGTTCGTGTATTTTCTTACTTAAATACAACAATACTAAAAGTAAATCGACTGAAATCGACATCATTGACTTTTGCATAGTTAATAATATTTTCTTTATGAAACTATTACAGTTACTACCGACTCTGTACAGTTTATCTTACACGCGGAAACATCAAGTGATGTGTCCAGCGAGGTTAGACATTTCCCTTCTTTAACCGTTACGCGCGGAAAGATTCGAATTGGTTGAAAACAGAAATTTTACAGGGCTACCTTTAGTGCTCACTTTATCCCGAACCGCCTATAATAGTGCTAATGAGATATTGATAACATGGTGAACACATATTTTAAGGATTCTCACCCTAAAGCATAACGATGCCACCAGGTTTTATGAGATATTAAGGATATTAGGAATAACACTTCCCCCCTTTTTTTCCCCGTAAGGGGAAGTCATTTGCAATAGAAAACGAACTATTCTGCCAGTGGCCACTAATATGTGCTGCGTACATAATAAACCAGCAGTTCTCCGTTGCCTTGCCTTGCACGGGATTAGAACCCTAAACCTCTTATACGTGTTGCAAACCACTAATCCAAGTTAAGCAGTCGGAATTCTGAAGAAGTTAAATGTGTATATACAGGCCCTTGCCAATAGGATGGCGAAAGTTATAACTATTAAATTACTTCTCCGGTGTTATACCTGCTGCTCGGGATTTTTGGAACATTTTACATCTTTCCACCTACTAAAGTGTCGAATTTGGAAAAATCATGAAATAGCATTTTAGGTGTATATACACGTCTAATTTATATTTAAAAATGATCTCGATATCTAAACAGGTGTAAAAGATAGAGAGGATTATTTGAAACCACGTATTATTTTTAATGTCATTAGAGGTTAAAAAAATCCTGAAACGATATTTTAGAGATATGCGTAACTTTAATCTGGAACTAAAATCATCTCAATATCTTAACGGGTGAGAGAGTTATCGATAATTGATTGAAAACACGTTGTATTGCTTTCCAAATTCATGATTTTAGAATATTTCGAAGTCCCCCCCCACGATGTTTCATTTCTCTACGTACAGTGGTTTGTGCTGTTCGTTAATGAGTGAGTCAGTGAATGAGTGAGTGGGACACTTCGTTATATATATATATATATATATATATATATATATATATATATATATATATATAATCTCTCAATTGCCACAAAATATTACTGATAATAATTTTCTGAAAGCGATAAGGAATTACTATGTGTTCAAACACAAAGGTTTGGCTGGGCTAACAATATGTACTTTTGCGTCAACCACTGCGTTCATTAGTAAGTGTACAAAATTTTTTGTAGGCGTAACCCTAAAAAAATACTTTTTCATAAATTGCCATTTGTATGTGAAGTAAAAAAGGTCGTTAAACTATCACATGTAACAAATATGATAGAAACGGTCATTTATTTCAGTTACATTTAAATTGTAACACCTTCGGTGTATAGGAAACAGTAAGCAAATGACTGATAATTTATTTTGAAATAACTAATAATAAAAATTAATGCATGTGTATACTAATACTACGAATTGGACGAGACTCTCAATAAATACAACACAAAGCTAACAAAAAAAACTGAAATTAGTTCAAAAACAACTTTAATACAAATGGACGCATGAATACAGAGCTACACTAGCATATAAATTCAATAAACATATTTCGGTAGCATTATGTACTAAAAAGAAAACAGAATACTTCAATAAATTAAGGTGACAAATATTTTGTACATATGTTTTGTTCAATACAATTCAAGAAAACATTTGTAAACTTGCAGTTGGTTTTCGCACAAATTTGCTTGCGGTGAAGTATGTGACATTTCTTTGAATAAACCAGAATTATTTTTAAAAATGTTATATAAACAATTATTAATAGCAACAACTTTTTTTAACGCAGTTTAGTCGTATGGTTATATGTGTATAATATATTTAATATGTATTATATACAATACTTCCAAACTGCATAGGCGACAGAAATGTATAAAGTTTCCTCTCCTAATTCAGTCGCACCTAGAATTATAACGCATTACGTTTCTATATGTATAGGCTGTTCAGAATTAAATGAGCACTCACAAATGCCCTGCTAAATTTCTATTTTCAGCCAATTCGTAACTTTCCGCACGTAACGTCTAACGACGGGAAATGTCTAACCTCTCCGGACACGTCTCTTGATGTCTACGCGTGTGAGATAAACTGTGCAGTCAGTAGGTACCTACATAGTTAGATAAAAAATTTTTATTAATGATATAAAATACAAATACGTCGATTTCAGTTGATTTTATTTCTGTATGGTTGTATTCAAATAGGAAAATACACGGAACTACATTCAGCAAAACGCTGCCAACCATACAAGTCGTAAGGTAACTATTGATGATGTTGAATTATGTGCAGTAACCGCTGGTTAATTTTTTTTCAAAGGTTAAACCATTAATGCTCACTTTATTCCGAACGACCTATATGAATTGGTTCAATATCAGGTTAAACATTGACATATATTTTTTATGCTTTTTATATTATCATGTACTGCAAAGTTTTGTAATGTACTAATAGTAATAATTTTTTTTTTTTTTTTTCAAAAGTTCGGAAAGCAGTGGAACACAAAAAATGACGATTACGTTTTTCTCGTGGGTTTCATTTCCACAAAGCAATTTGTGATTTGTCGTTCTGACCGGCATAAAACTTATTTTATTGACATACGTGGGTTCAAAACAGGAACACAGTAAAACAAAGACTTACCACTTACTTGTTTTGCTTATATCGGAGTTGCAGAGTACCGAACCGATGTTACTACAACGCGATACGTGACACAAATTGAAACAAGGTTATTTGGTGTAGGCATGACAACCCACTAAATCAGCTTTTGCACAACAAAAGAAACATTCAAAACTCTTGTACAATGGCGAGCTCGCACTAAATCTCATGAGAATTTCTCACTTTAGGTATATTCGAACGAGATCAGAAAACAGAACAAGTCTTATCTTGCGGTGCAAGCTGTCTTAACCAGCCTGGAAAGAAGGATTGAATTGGTCGTTCTCTTCTGGTAAAATGAGAACTGTATGCTGGTCATAGGAATGGAACTACACGAAGAGCTTTTAGCAAGCAACATAGAACCTGCTAAAATTTTTTTTTTAATTTTTGGTAAATAAAGAGAGTAAAAAAGAGAGTAAGTATTCAGAAAATATTATAAAAAACTATTATTGTCATAATAGTGTGAAATTTAAAACTAAATATGAATATTTTTGTTAATGTAATAATGGCTATTAAATATCGGCAGAGGCCAACGGTAAATTCTGACATCTTGAACATTTTTTTAAACATATCCGTGTGAGATGTTTTCGAACAGCATTGGTAACACACTGTGAAAACATTTAGGTATATTTAAACTACATATCATGGAAGCTAATTGCCTGTATATGTTTGGGAAAATCACATATGTAAAGGAAAGTTGCAAACCTTGTAGTGTAATTTTTCCTTAAATATTTGCGTATGCCTTCTATGGTATAATTACATAAAGCGTGCGTGTGGAAATTTGCACCACATATTCGGAAACAAGGATTCCCGCACAAGATTGGGGAATATACCCATACACTTGATAAGTTAAATTACCAACTTTATTACAGTGTAGATATTTAGGCATGATAGCACGGATGGGAAATTCCATACAAGAAAACATCTTGCGTCGTGTAAATGCTGCTTAAGTAACAATTCAATGAGCGCGACGTGGGAACGGCGCAAAGAATCAAAAGCGACGGCGGAGAGGAGTTTTGTCGGGACGTGAATGCCGCTCGAATGGGGTAAGTTCCGGAGTTCCCAGATGAGCTCAGAGGAAGTTCGGGAAAACTTTCACCACTTGTCTTGCTCCCGTCGTTTTGGACGCCCGGACACGCTGGGACGCGTCACGCACGCGCGCGAGAGCCAAACCAGAGAATAGGCTCTAGATCAGAGGAAAATCTCGAGGAGGAAAACCAAGAGGAGGAACGGGGAAGACGCAGACAATGCAGGAGGAGGAGAAGATGGAGCAGGACAGGACAAGGCAAACCATCTCGGAACTCCACTCGGGAGCCCCTTGTTTCCTGTTTTATTTTTCAATTCGATTCGCGGGCAAGAACAGCAGTTTGTCACGCCACTTCGCTTCTCACCACTTCTCTCTCTTTCTACCTTCTTCTTCCGGGCCGCTCACATCAGCAGCCGCCATCATCTTTCCACCGCCCTCCCATACATTCACTGAAGACATGGCCATCATCCTCGAAGAAAGATTTGGGAGTCCACGAATCCAGAGAAAATGTCGACTCTTTGGTGATTTATCGAGCACTTTTACTATTGGCTAAAATATTGGTAACTCTAAACTGACGTGTAAGATATTTTAGATGACGTGAGATTTGAATTCATTTCATTAACTGTCGTAGTTGATAATGTATTACAGTGACAATGTGTTAAGAAATTGTTCAGCAAACATCTGCATCATTAGCGGCCATTTGAAATGTAATACTGTAACTGTAAATAATTTTTCCAGTAATTTTACAATTCATTTTATGGACATATACAAATGTCGCAAGAAACATGGAAAAAGTTCATGCCTGTGTTCAAAAAGTTTCTGTTAAGGCTAAGAAAAATGTTATTCTTGGAGATTCAATGAATATTTCGATATCCCTGTTATAAAAATTAGTAGCCATAAACTGTATTTTACAATATGTAGGATATCGACGATTAGGTATTTTAATACCAAACTTTCTGTTCACGTCATGAAAGCGGTACACAAGGTCTTCATGTCTTCTGTCCAAAAGCGGCAGGTGGCCTACGACTTTATTATTTCGGCTGAGACTAAGATAACAAGTGAACGGTGTCGAACATCTGCGAATACAGCCCGAGCAGAATTTACTGCAATCGGCGACTTTATTGGATTCCTATGTTCCGGGAGACTTAAGACGCAGTGTTCGTCCATTCTCGTGTTATAATCTCTGTAGCACTTGACTGAGGAACGTTTTGGCAATAATTCCCCGAATATTTCTTTTGAAATAACACAAATACGTAGAGTTTGGTAAAATTTCTGGAACCAATTATTAAGCACTTGATATATTTACTCATTTTTATATGTTTTGTAATCAATTACTACCTAAACAGAGGAGCCACAAATTGTAAAAATGTGTTTGACAAATGGGGATTATTTTACAAAACTTTACACGAGTTTGACGAACTGAACGATTTCGTTCAATATACCCTATTTCTAGCGAATGTAGTTGAATCGCATAAAACCCATAGCAACATAAAAGGCCTTGGCACGAGAAAATTAGATACGAAAATGCAAGACAAACACATCATGGAATTTCGGAATTATTTGTATTTTTATTGGCTACAGACTTTTCACGCTTCATAGGTTTGTTTGCTAGCAATGACATATATCCAACAAAACCATTTGCTTAGTCACACACCCCAATTCCAAAAATCGTTCTAATATCACTCTATTCAAGTCTATATTGTTTCTAATTGTTTTTTATTCATTGTTGCTTCAGTAATCTCATTGGCAATTTTATTGTATGTATATTGCTGGGATTCGATACGATTTATTTGCTAAACATTTGACTGTCTTATAAGTAATTGTTTTATATTTGTGAAATAAACGTTCTAATTTCAACACTTAAAAAAAGAGTTACTTACTTTTTTTTAAAGATTTCAAAAGCAAATAATGACGCGACAGTCAACGGATTCGCTGTATAGTTTGGGGATAGTTTCTTTATGGTGCTTGTATTTATTATTACTACTTCCAGCTAGACGATAAGTTTTTGATAGATATAGCTAACATTTTATTGGAGCGTTTTGTGATTGTCATGTTTTCACCGGGGTAATGCAGGTTTCAAACATATATATGTCATACCAATCTCTTCACGTGCGTATATTTTTAATACTTTTGTTTAGGTTCTGCATGGTTAAGGTACACCCGTTTAAGAAATACGTTTCTCCGACCACTAAAACATCTGTTTTGAATGGCAGTACATGAAGGCGTCAATAATCTTGGGGGGGGGGGGGGAGAAAATGTGGAGGTGGCAAGAGAACCAAAGTTTTGTTGCCATGACATTGTAAAGAGTTAGCATATGAATTTTTCTTAGGGGCAGTACAGGAAGACCAAATCATCAGTTGATAAATTAATATCATGGTCAGACCTAAAAGCCACCTTAATTACCTTACAACATATTTAATCCGCAAGTCGACCGGTAGTTTTGCAAGACAGGACTAAATATTTGTCACAAAATAGATGAATAGCAAATGAAAAGAACAGCTGAATTCTCTTCTCGAAGCATTGGCTGGCAAGAGAAAATCGTACGGGAATTGCATACGAACATCAGAGGTACAGATTCAACCCGTGTCAGGCTGGGGTTTATGCGGGCTGCTACGTTTTCCCTTTCCACCCATTCTCACTCGTTTCCCCACACGACTTGATCTCGCTTGCGAGGACAAGCGGAAATTGTTTTCTTTTTTTGCTACCCATGCCTTCCTTTTTTTATTTTTTTTATCACTGCATTCCCGTAAGCCGATACGAGAACGGGCGAAAGGGGAAAAAACACTGGGGGTGCAGAGGTGTTTGTAGTCGCTGTTTCCCTCTTTCCTCTGGCGAAAATTTTGGTGGTCGAAGAGCAGGATCGTGTGTTTTCGTCGCCGTAATTTCCTACCCGCCACAACAATGCCTGCGGAAGGATGGGGCATTCGAAATTCGTCACTACCCCTTCCCAACCCCCATGTCCTACTTTTCGTCCGCTTTCGTGGCGACCGACCCATACTCTCTTATCCTTCCTCTCGCGTTTCCTCACCATTCCTCTGCGGGTGTTTCGAAATCACGAGGCAAGGAGTCAGACTATAGATATCACTGCCTGAACTTGTCTGTTCCCTCGAAAGTTAAATTTAAAAATCACATGCTTATTTCGTCCTTAGACTGATTCCGAAGTATTTAAACTAGAGCCAATTATGTTTGTCCTAAGTCGAAGAAATACACATGTGTACCGTAAGCGGGTGTAACTGGCCACGTGGGGTGAATTTTGTACATTTAAATAAATATGTTTTTATTATGGTAGCCCTGAATAAAGACTTTTTTCCGATAATTTGCATATAATAAATACCCCACACGACATGTCATTAACTTTTGTTTACAGTTGACAAAAAGTGTCCCGAAGTCACCCCAAATGTCCGAAGTCATCCCCGCTCACGGTACTTTGATAAACATAACGTCACACCCTATAGTTCATCATATAAAAATCACTTTTCAGTTAATCCGTATCCGCACAGGACTATAAACGAACCACAGTCTCTAAAAGTGTTTGTCTGGCAACCCATCGCTTAGCCAGCTGTGTATTGACAAGAAAATCTTATAGTGGTTAAAATGTTCCATTACATCCTTTGGCTGCCATCGTTTATTCTCTGAAGGTGAACTAGCAAATACGACTGGCGTACAGTTACACAGTGTCCCAATTTCGTTATGTGTTTTATTGACGTAGTAAATTTTAATTATTGGATGTGTTATCATAAAGCTTCCGTCAGATGCGAAAACAATGGACGACTTGAAGTACACACCCCCTGGCGTTACCGCAGGGGAAAAAGTACTGTGGGAAACGAAGCTTGTTTACAGACATGCTGATTTGTTAGTTGGTAATTGCAGAAAGCAAAAATTTTGCGCATTCATAGATTTGCACGCAAGGGTAAAAAATGTTAGCTTCAATTTCATGGTTAAGATACGCAAATACGTAAGATTAATGTTTACCTGAAAAAACCGCAAATTCCAAATAAGTAATCAATTTTCTTGACGTACATCTCATCCGGGACATGTGAAGCCAAACAGCTAAATGAAGGTTATGTTCGGCTGCTGTATCCATTAAAATAGAAATTGTTTCCCACACCTGACTGAAGCTCCGCCTCTTTTAAAGTCGTCCATTCTGACTGCTAGAAATTTTTTAAAGGTGATCAGTCATTTAACTCACGAAAATTTTACCGAGAATTTTGCGTGCTTGTGTGTGTAATGTTATTTTATTGAGATTTCAGTCTCTTCGATAGAGAATACATCACAGAGAGTTACATACAACTGTACGCAAGACCATGAATTGGGATAGGAATTGGCTAATTATAGCAGCGTTCGTCTGGAGCAATTTTGGCGAACCACGGAAAACCGAATGAAGATAGCCGGAATCGATGATAAAACCAGAGCTCTTCCAAGTTCAAATTTATCTAATTAAAATATAAAATTACGTTTGATACCATGTAGAATATATTTATTTATGTGACAAATTCCGTTGATATTAAAAGCCTAAAGTGTTTTATATAGGATACCTATTATCCTGGTAGTGACTGCGCTGTAAAAAATTTGTAATTTTACAAAGAAAATCCTTGGAAACCCAGTTGTCCAAGAAATTCCTTGTAAAACTACAATGGTTGTCCTTGTAATAAAATACAAAGTATATATTTGTAAAATTACAAGGACTAGTCTTGTAGCTATACTTTCAAAAATTAAAACAAATAAATTTAAAAGTTTATTGTACTTCATAAATAACACTGAAATTATTTATCAAATTACTTTTGAATAAATGACGTATACATGAAATTATTTTGAAAAAAATAATCTTAGGAGGTACTAAGCTTCGAACCATTCGCCCTATGATTAGGATTTACTCATTTTACCACTTTTTTTTTAATGTTTGGTGCAGTGGCGATGTGGAAGCTTCCGCATCAACACTGCACCAAACATTCCCCCCTTTAATGTGACTTAATTAGAGTGACCCCAGTACTTTTCGTGAGACAATTTGCATAGTGACAATTTTTGAGACCCAAATGGAAAACACAAATTTACATCCAGCCAGACCTGGGAATCGAACCCAGAACCCCCCGCACGAAAGCTGGCCGCTCAACCAACTGAGCTACGGGGGTCGGCCCACTAGCCCACCGTGACTTCTTTTAGGTCTTTATTTATTTGTATATAAGGTAGGTGAGCCAAAGGTGGCCCACTTAAGCTTTTACATCACATACAAACAGTTTACCGAGAAGTAAAAATGTAAAGAAAAGAGTCACACATACTTTGATTAATATACTATGCATTCCCAGTACAATACCATCAAAAATGAAACTTTGTATGTGTTTATTGTAAGCTGTAAAAAAAAGGTGAATTTTGGCCACCTTAGGAGCATGTGATCCAAAAATAGCTTTGAAATTGAAGCAGCATCGTCTGTACTCTCTATGGTGCATAAAAGCATGAATGAACAAAGCATATATATATATATATACATACACAATCAGTAAGTACACACGAACGACAGTTAAGTCTGACTCTTGGCAGAATGAACACACACAAAGTGGGATCTTATCCTGTTTAGCGAGTCCCTCACATTCCTCGTGGATATAGCAACGGCATTGATTACAAAACCTCATATCGACAATACAATGTGACACCATGGGCTTCAGCCGCAGTGACGATATTCGCATCCAGATGGGAATGAGCTCCATCAAATATCAGTAGTGCTGGTCCTGGGGATTTGAATTTAACAAAATGGCTAAGCCATTTTACAAATGTCTGTGCCGTCATTGATGCTTTAGGAGTCATGAAAACATCACTGCCAGGAGGTAAGTTCCCTCTCCATTTTGGTTTCATTCTATCTCCCTTAAAGAGATGAACAGGTGGTATGACATTTCCTAATGCATTCCCACAGGCAACGACAGTAACATTTTCGCCATGTTCTGGGGCAATATTATGGACTCGCTTGGCTCCTTTTTTTTTTAGCCAAAATGACTGGTCGAAACACCATCCTTCAGAACAGCATCCATCACTGCTATGAGCTGATCTTGATTACACGATGTTCCTAGCTTTTTGCCCTTGTTGGACATGTTTACTTCTGTTTTTCTTTCATTTCATCTTAAACATAAGAAAAATTGCCAGTTAAGAACAATAAATTACATCGGTAAATATAAAAATATATACCATATTTTATTGGAAATATTTAAAGTGTCCCTTTTCCAACTCTACGAATGCATTTCGGTTGTTCCGTGAAAAGAGGGACACAAAAAGTGAGACCATAATAACAACTTACTTTTAATTAACTTTTTATTATATATTACATAATAATATTTTACATGTTTTGACAAAATAAACACAAAATATGGGGTTGTCCCTAAGGTGGCCGACTTGCCCCTAAGGTGGTCCAGCGTCTGGGCCACCTTAGGGACTCATTAACAAACCACACTTTCTCAATAAAACACACCCACTATTATCACATCATGAAAGATAGATTAAATCTTAATACACCACTTTAAAGACAATTGTCTAAGCTTTACAAAGATATGTAACACTTAGCTGTTACATTTTCTTAATATTGATACACAAAGATCTCGTACTTACATGAAAATAAAAAAGCCAATACACGTAACACGTTCAAGCAATCGAAGTTATTTTAAAATGGCGTCCTTCTGTCGGACGTACACCGTTCTTGGTACATGAGCTTCAAGTGGAATAGGGCACTAAAATAAGGTGCCATCTGTTGATATTTTTCACAACTACCTTTGGCTCACCTACCTTATTCAATGTACAGTTCAGTAATAATTCTTTCTTTAAATAGCACCCAATAATTACAAACGGTTACTAAACTCCAGAAAAATACTTTTCAAAGGTTGTTATCTTTGCATTAGTAATTTCTGACAAACGTAAGATTTTTGTAGGCTGCACATTATTTCTAAGTTTTATTACAAACAAAATCATTTTAACATTATAAACTAATAATTTTAGAAGAAAAGTTACTCAACATTTACAAAAGTTTGCTCAACTACGAAGAATTACTGTCATATTTTACAAAATAATTTAATGTGCAGGAACTGACGGTATAGGTACAAAGAATTCTTTTGTAGTATTACAAAGATTACGATGACCTTTGTAACTTCATGAACTAATGATTTTAAAAAGTAAATCTTTGTACTTTTACAAGGATTTGTAAAAGTACAAAGAAAATTCTTGCAAATTTTACAAATTTTTTAGAGTGTATTGTAATGTACTGTGCACGAAGTAAAGGCTGAATTATTTTTATGATTTTCGAGAATTCCTAAACTAGACTAGCGGAAGTTAAAAACAAAAAAAAATTATTTTGTAGATTGTTTTTTTATTAATTGACTAACAAAGTGAGACGCAAGACATGCGGTGAAAAAGCAACGCGTCATTCCTTCGCCACTTTAGTGAATTTACCATTTCACTGGGAAAACAAACAGTGTAAAAAAAAGAAAGAAAGTCTTAGCTGGTGACAGAGATGTGGGAAGAGAAAGGGTGGGAGAAAAAGAGCGAAGGTCTTTGAGAAAACAAGGGCCGTGGTCTTCTCCACAGACCCGACGTGAAACAATGCATTTTCCTTCGCCTTTTCTTTCCTCGGCCGCCTCTTGCTACTGTCGCTCTCAACACAAATAATAACACATCGGACTTAGTTTTGAAAGAAAACCTTTTGTGCGCAGAGGAGTGAAGGGGTGGAGAAAGGGAATTGGGGAAAGGGTGAGACTAGCATTAAAATTCATGACCTCTGCTTGAAGAGTGAAGAACCAGCCAGCAGCTCAGGTTAGCGGTATGGGTCGCGAAGGGAGAAAGGTTGGATTGGCGAAGGGCAATAGAAAGTGTGTTTCGATGGGTGAATAAAGGAAGGCGATGGTAATAGGGCGGGAGGGCAGACGTATCTTGAAGCAAGGGTTTTGGAACAGAGCACAACCGGGAAACGCCACCGCTCGCACACTGGAGAGAATAAAATATATTATATCTGCCGTCAACCCGTTGCCAAAACGACGATTTTTATTTTCATCGCAATTCTTTTTCCACCACGGGTTTCACTCAAAACGTCTCAGTACAAAAGTGGCGTTGCAGAAGAGAAGAAGGGATTCGAACAGAAGTATGGAAATGGAAAATGCTATTGTTCACTACCGGGAAATGTTTAAAACGTGTTGCAGGCTACCTTGCCTAACGGAAATACGTTATCTTTAATTGGAGAGGTGAGAGGCCGCATGTATTTTAAACGTCCAAGGTCTAGA
The DNA here is from genome assembly GCA_003012365.1 of Medauroidea extradentata. NCBI lineage: Eukaryota > Metazoa > Arthropoda > Insecta > Phasmatodea > Phasmatidae > Medauroidea > Medauroidea extradentata. The sequence goes on along the minus strand of PNEQ01086769.1, from coordinate 9,445 downwards.
CGTGTAGAAGCGGCATGGACGAAACAGTATGCACATCACCTCACACTCTAACCTCTAGGTCAATGTGACTGAATTGGTGTGCCTATTAGTAACATGTATAAAGCTATATATATATATATATACACACACACACACTAAGAAAATTCACAGTATGGGTTATCTCGTAAAAGAGTAATAAAGTAAAGTGTTGTATTATGTAATTAAATAAAATGTTTCAATATGGAACACACATTTTCTACTAAACGAAATTAGAATATTTTAAAAGTTTTTCCCGCGAATAATACCATATCCATGACGTTAAAACATTTAGACAGATTCGCCACTGCATAATTTTGATCTGCTTACTATTCTGACACATTGTTTCAACATTAGCAGTCGTATTAAATTTATAGGGTAACATTACACCACAATTTTTCGTTTAAAATAACTGTTAACATCCTCTTAAAGGGATTAAAATTTCACCTTACACTGCAGTCATAACTGACATTACTTTACTGTAAATAGTGCTTTAGAATTTGTATTTAAAAATTAATTAATTGGGGGAGGGGTGATAATTTCCCTAGGTAGGGGGGGGGGTGCAAAGTAACCGCACTTTACGGTACTTAATATGATGCTGACAGCAGCAACTCACAAATAAGCAGCAATAGACGAGTTACTGTGCAGATATCAATATTTGTTTGGTCGCAAACAGTCTAGTTTTAGGAACGAAAAGTTCTGCAATGAAGACTGCACTTGCAGAAAATGTTTATTTCCAATAGTGTGATGCTTGCATGCTATAAGACAGTTCAGTTACGCAAAATATTTGTCAAAAATTTCGGGACGAGTTTTTAATTTGTGAGAGAAATTGCATGAAGTATAACTTCTGTTGGAACATAAAGGTTTTATTTAAGAGTACGTTTTCTACCTTAATTAAAAAGGCAACCACTATGATGCATATACGTAATATTAAAACCACAGTATTTAACCTTATGTCATACTATACAGTCATACTTCAAAGTTGATAAGTTTAGGAAGTGAAGGACGTTACTATTTGATAATCAGACTTATTATTAATTTCTTAGCACACACGTTTAGGTAATGTGTTTTCCGCCTTATTAAGACTGACATCAGGATTTGCAGTAACTAGAAAAAAATTTATAGCTAGTTTGGGATTGAGCATAATTTTTTCCAGCGAATAAAGGAGACTACATGCAGCATGCTAAATTTATATTTAAATTTACGTCAACAATGTTACCCGTTAATCAAAAATCCATAAAATTGATAACCCTGATTAATTATGTTTTTATGTATAAAGAAGGAAACGTGTGTAATTTTTTGTAAAATGCTTATATATGGCGTTTTGTAATTTTTTTAATTCAATAAAATACCCGGATTTTAAAGTAGGCCCTACAATAAGAAAGTTACGTCCATAAATGTAATTTTATAAGTAATTAATTATTGATGAACTATTAATAATAATGGTTAGAGACACTGGAAAATCGCGAAAATGTTTAAAATAGTCTCCAATAAACTGTATTGTAATAACCGTGATACGTGTGAACAGTTTTGAGACAAATTACACACGCTGTGTGTCCGAGCCGTACAGTTCTAACTGGGCCTGTTGTAGAGAGAAAAAATGCTACAAATAAACGATAGCCAATGTTGATACAAAACATTCAGTGTTATAAACATCACGTTGGAGCCTAGCAAACAGTCAACTTTTCCCGCGATTTTCCAGTGTCTCTAATAATGGTATTTATAATTATGTACTCTGTAAATAATATAGCCTACTCAATTTGTTTCCGCTAAATATAACTAGAGACGGGAAAAATTCGCGGGTTCACAGCCTCCAAGAACGTATGTTTTCTCAAGCAGACGGCAGCTGCTCATTAGCTGCTCGCTTCCACGGTCAAATGGGCATGTGATTAGTTACATTTTTGTTATTGGCTCAGCGACTTCCAGAAGGTGTCAAATAAGTGAAGGGCCAATTGCGAAAGTGACAGGAACGTGCAGTTGCTGGAATTCCAGTTTGTGTCAGAAAGGAAACTCGAATTTTTCAGGGCCCTAACTATAACATTCCAGTAACAGGTGAATAAATCAGTCTCTTTTAACAGCAGCACGGATTTCGTGCTTGAGAATTATAACATCAGTCTGATCGAAATTAAGTTAATTCATTTAGGACCAACACAACTACTACATTAGTGGAAGCATTTCTCACAGAATGTACGATAAGAGTGTTAATGTTGGTTTAAACACGATGTGTGTTCATCTGCTTCTTTGTTTTGCTAGACACGTTGATTTCTCACTTTACGGCAAGGCTTGCAAATGTTAATATTAAATATTACGGAAAGGACCGTACTATACACGTTTTAAGTTTTCTGTTAAGTTATCATACTACAGTAGTTGATACCCAAGCGGCTAGTACACTGGATTTTACATACAAGTGTGAGAAGTAAACTATCCCTCCTTAAATCGCAAAAGTATTCACTACAAACAAGTACTTGAAGTCCAACCCACGAATTCCTATGTAGTTCTTTTTTTTTTATAAATCGGCCTTTCAAACTTAGCCTCATTCTACTTTGTAACGAAAATTACTTCCACGAAATCGGGAAATACGTAAGCACAAAGGGTTGCAAATTGCGACTGAGCCACGTTCTGAGAACATTCTTCGCTACAAAGAGTATACAGGTAACACTCAGGTAACATAAATATTTTGAATATTCAGGCGAAGAACGGAAAGTGAAACGGAACCGAAATAATCTCAGGAGAAGGAAACTTCTTTCACGGAGTTTATTTTCAAAACTCCAGCAGTCCGGGCAAAGAGTGTATTCGGTGTTTGCGGCCAATTTCACGGTCGCCATTAGCCACAGGGCTGACAAACTTGGACACACAAAAGCCTGCAACAGTGAATTCAGAATACCCGAGAGTACAGAAGGCTTACGACAAATTGTTGAACTACTACTTCCAATAAATCGCGCAGACCAGCGAGGTTATTAGAAACGATTGCGCACAACTTGAAACATTGACTGGAGCAGGGAAAAGGAATCGGCCTTGGAGTTCAGTTTCTAAGGATCCATATCAGTATTAGATCGGATTTGTATAGGGAAATCACAGGAAACCGAAATCAGGATGACAAAACTGGGAATCGAACCGTGGTCCTAATGAATGAAAGTCTTACGTGCTACTGTCATGCCACCTTAATCCACTGACATACACCATCACTCCTTAGCCACGTCTCTGTATACTGGCGTGTAAAGAGTTATTTAGTACGTCACATTCTTATATGAGCCGTAAAATATATGTAAATAACTTGCAATAAAATCACTTAGTAGGCTAGTTTCGAGTTGTTTTCAAACTCGAAAATATACCTACATTTATTAACCCGATGTAAACCATAAAATAGGCGAGAAAACCATTGTTAAATTTGAATCGTATGCAGAAATGCCTATTTTATATACGTATGTATGCCAATATATATTAGAAGTTAGCACCAAAAGTGTTTAGTTTATTGCGAAACACCTGTATATATACGCGACATGAGGCCAACGTGCGTGTTAGCCTGAAGCCCTGCTTCTTTGTTCCCGGGGCAGAGTCAGAACATAACTGGACGTTGTTTGAACGGCTGGCCGGCAAACGGCACTCAGAGAAAGCACCTCGGGGAAAATGCTCACCCTCGGCCATAATCGGAAGGCGGGAGGCGCAACGATTGTCGGAACGCGCGGCCAAACTTCTGCGAGGATCGTACGGTATCGCCATCGGAACGAGCGGGGCGGGCTGTCGCCGTTCCCAGGAATCTGCGCCACTCCGCAATCAAAAGGACTGCCGGGGGAAGACCTTGCAGCGTTAACGCCCGGACGCCGGACCATTCAGGTTCCCCCGGCTTATCTCGGAACGCCTACGTCGTCTCCGCTTTGCGTCGAGTTGCCGGCCCTGCTTGCGAAGCGCACCCAGAGGCTGTGCGGGTTGCCTACCTCTTTGCGTGACCTCAGGGCCGGCGGTAGGGTTGGGTGTATCCGGCCACTAAAGTAGTAGGAGAAGGGTGATCCAGGGCCACTGGACTACGCGTGGGGGAGTGCAAGAGAGAAGGGGCAGAGAGCCGCCTGGTGGACGGGCCTGGCTACTAAAGTAGAGGAACTATGGGTATTCTAGTCTGCTGGACCATGCGGTATACTGGAGAGAGGAGAAACACAAGCGCTCGCGAGGGTGACGTCGAATAGTGGACCGTGGCATCGTTAAGTCGCCATTCCGGAAAACTCGACATGCTATTGAGGAGCAGGAGAGCTTTTGTTCGCTTCCCGTCTTCTACTTCCCTCTTCCACTCCGGGTGAGTTATAAACCTTTGCAAGAGAGGAGATGTATGGTAGTCGCCCTACAACCTGTACACTTCCGCCCTGAAGGTTTCTGGGAGATATTTAGATAATTGGGCAACTCGCTTTGGTAAGAGGTTTACTACTCCACAAATGTAGTTTAATCCATATTAAGTCGATATATTAGGGAGATAAACACACTTCTTAATTTCTAGCTCGCATAGACTTAGAGATAATTCTACGTACTTGTGATTGGAGTACATCATCTGTAGAACCATTGCCTTGATAAAAGACATAATATAATAATATGGCAGTTTCAAAAAATATACATGTGTATTTTAAGGAAGCCAATATAACAGATACAATTGCCAAGATATTGTGATGTATTTTTTTCTTTATAAGTGAATTATATAGTAGTGTTCTTTCAATAAAATTTACATAGAATTCGCTGCGTTTGTAAAAGTTATCTTTAAAATTAGCATATTAACGTTGTAACACTGGTTTCCCAATTAAAATCCGTTGCCGCAAGCTGGATAGTGTGTGAGGCAGGAGCATTAAGGTTTCCGTTGACTGAAGTATGTAATATCACCTCTCTGCGCAAGCCAATCAGATGGCATGCAGTGCTTTACTATAATCCTGTTTGGTCTTTTGTACCCATATTCGCGCGCGCTTGGCTGCATTTCAATACGAAAATAATTAAGTTTTCAGTAATAAGTCTAGTATTTATAAATCGAATTTCTAAATCTTTCTGTAAAGTAAGTGCTGTGTCATAGCAATGTGTAACTACATGATGATTTCCACCAAGACGTTAGTAAGAATATCCTTTTAATTTAATTAGGGAAAGCCTGTACTTAAATATGTGATGCCTAATTATTCTTATTTATTTTCGAGAAAAAAAAATCACTTATATAGAAAAGGAAGGGGAGGGGGGTGTTTCACCAAAATTAAAATTGTTTAATAACTTTTATATTTGTACTTTGTAAAATATATGTTTTCTTTGTAAACACACATTGTTATTATTTTTTTACTGCAAATGACGTTTTTTAGCTTTCATATTTATTGACAATTGCATGTTAAAGTCCAAATTTGCAGAAAAAAATGGTATTTTACTAGAAAGGAAAACTAACTTACTGAAATGAAATAATTCACACTAAAGAACAGCGTACAGAGCAACTTAAAGACATGTATTAAAACATAATTTAATATTTTTTTTGCATTTTAAAAACATTTTTAAACAATTGGCCATTTTTAAAATTTCATATTCAGTAACTTTAAAAAATTCCATTTTTAAATATAAGTAAACTCTCTACAAATTACAATTGCATGCATTTTTATGGAATGGTCCAGTGAGTAATATATATATATATATATATATATATATATATATATATATATATATATATATATATATATCGTATTTGTTGCACTTTAGTACATGTGTGAATTACATCACTGTCCTGTGTTATGCATGCGGTTTTAGTTTTCGGATTACATGATTTCGTAAATATAAGAAATTCCTGGTATGCATTCGATCAGGATTCGAGTTCTGTGATAAACATGCGTCTGTTTTCATGATGACTGCTGATCTATATTTAGTCTACCATTGTTGTTAAGCACAGGTTGATATTTAACCATATAATAATGTATTGTTTCGTTATTAAGTAAAAAAATGTAACTTCTCTTTAATTATCAGCCTACAAATCATAAATTATAGCGTTGTTTACTTATGAACTAAAATAAAAATACTATACCAACTAATTTTTTGCAAAATATCGGTTACAGCCGAGACATAATGTTAAGTCAGTGGTGTAGTCGCTGGAAGGGGGTTAACTAGACACCTCCTTATTTTCTTGGCAGAAATGATTTTATCTTAAATAAATATTTATATTTATACCAGAGATATATTCAGTGTTGCGATACAAAAAACTGTTTTAATAATACCATTTTGCACCTAGAAATCAAAATTTTTCCGGGAGAACACCCCCGGACCCCTCGCTTTATTAAGATTTATCGATGTTCCTACACCAGTTGCTTCCCCTCTTTTAAACATCACGCCTCGCCATTGCCCTCAAGTACCATAGTCCCGCTGACAAGATTGTCTGCATATTAAAGACTCAATCATACTTCTTCATGACAAGTTAATAGAAAGAAGATTTTATGAATCTTTACCAGCACGACACCTGATCCGACACAACGCGATTTTTATGTAGGGTCGTTAAAACCTTTCTAAAAGGCACTAAGCGACTTGTGTATGTGGAAGGGAATCCCGCCGCGAGGTTCATAGCTGCATGTGATGTCATTCAAATAACTTCGCAGTTACACAATTCCAGTCTATGTGTGAAATTGTAATGGTATTATTTGGGAATTTATTATTAAAATATGAAGCTTTTCACAAAAATAAAAAATTAAAAGAGATTGAAGGACTTAAACGAATTTTACATTTTGATTGTAAATTCTAAAATCTTTGCTGTCACAGAAGTGTGATGCTATGTATTAATTAGACAGGCACCATAACAATAAGCACACAATATACATTTTATCTTGATCTAGCTAGTTCACTATAGTAATACAACTAAAGCAGAGTGGGTTAAATGTATTGCGTATATGAAGATGTATATTATAGTAAAGGAAAACAGCATCACATGTCCCATAAATTTTTACAATTGTGTAAGGCAGGGTGCTTTGTATTAAATAAAAAAATCTTTGATAACAGTTATAAAGATAAGTAAAATTACAACTACTATTTTTGTTTAGCTAAGAAGATAAAATATTTTTGAACTTCTTAACTCCTGAGTTTTCTAAACTAAACTGAAAATTTTCTGATTGTTTAATTTCATTTCATAAATGAAAGAACACAGTGTTGCTTAGGCTATCAATAAAAATGGCGATGCGGTAAGTACCCTAATTTATTAAATTTTAGTGTATATGTACTTGTTTCTCTGTACAGAAATACCTATACTATTTGGTTGAATAATTTTTCAACATCACTTGCCTATACATAACGTATTTGGCGGTAATATTTCTGATTTAGTTTGGAGGAGGTTATATTACAAGAAATTATATTTTTAATCCGTAAATTATTAAACGCGTATAACTAAAAGAGAAAATTATCTGCATTTAGGCTTGAAAATTCTTTTAGAAGAAGGTTGTTAGCTCATCCGCGTAAATAGATTCCCTTACGTTTCATTTTTCTGTTACATTTCGCCGGAAGCTCTCATTTTCGTACTGCTAATTAACTTCCTTCTCTGACTGAAAGTTCTGCGCCAACTTTCAAAGCAAGCAAGATCAACAAAGAAAACACACAAAATTCTCCTTGAGACTTCTGACGTTTTTTCCTTTTGCCACAGTCATCTCATGAAAGAATGATGGAAACATGGCAACTCCGCATAATTAAAAATACGTCGTATATGGTTTGACTTAATTAACAATAATTGTAAGTTAGGTCCAGTAGAATTTAATATTTTACGGTACGGACACGACCGCTTATACGTATAGATGCGATATTAAATATTATTATAAAGTTATAGGACGTATCTTGATATAAAATACGTTTCTTAAAATAAGTATGCATATACAACATTATTTTACAACACGTGACATTTAAATGTTCTTTCTGAAGTAATAAATTAAACAGGTTTAATCTTCTTAAAACTTGTAAATATGAGTTTCCTTACAAACGAACGAAGATGTGTTTTCCGGTTCATTTAAAAGTACGTAGACTGAACACTACTACAATAGCGTAGTATTAATAGACAACTGTACACGATGTAATATTTTGGCTTTTAACCTTCATTACCAAATGTCCTGCCTGTAGCAATCAGAAATTACGAAACACTTAACTTTGTAGGAAAACAGGTAATGAAGAAAACTATGCCCACAATAACAGCTCTAAAGAGGCATAACGTAAAGAATACATATTCAAGACATACTTTCCCAAGTAAGCAAACATTGTCGTTAAGCTGTACGGCAAGGCGGGCCAAAAAATGTTATCATGATAACATGCACATCGCATACCATCAAAAATTTGTCCACCATAACGTTTTACGCAGGTTTTTACTACAAGTTTGAAAGTAAATGTGCATACACATCTTGCTTATCTGTGTAAAATAAAACTAAGGAGAAATGAATGTACTATATTCGTAATTTTTAGTGATAACTTGTTGTCTAAGGATATTTCTGACTACCGCTAATTTACATAAATTTATTGATTTCGTTAGTTAAATGCATTCTACATCACAAGAACTGTTAAGTTACCAAACTTTAAAACTTTTACTTGTAACGATAATACGTACATACTGTACATAAGTTTTATATAAATTACGAACGATGTCATTTAACTTTATCAAACATTTTTAAAAGTGAAGTTATTTGTTTGTAAATTCACACTAATTTTCTTTGTGAGAAAACTTTGTTCTGAACCAGATTCACATGTTTGTTGGAAATTATTGTAAGTTACATAAAATCACAGTCTCTGTAATGTATATTTCTAGGATAAATTTAACATGCACACGCCTACAAAATTTACACAAATGATGCACTTTAGCTGAATACTAATACATAAATATGAAATAGAAATGTTAGTCGGAAAATGTGTTTGGAATAGGAGTAAAGTACTGACTTAACACTCGTAAGGACACAGAAAATAATCCCAGACCGTCGACTTACGTTTATTTTCCAAAATAATTGCGCGTAAAATTTGTTTAACAATTATTGATCAAAGGAGTAAATTTCTAGAAGAAGAAAATGTATATTCACAATTTAATTTTTTCTATTGCAAATACGACAATGAGACCGTACGTTGTTATAAATGCACAGCCTAGTACCCCTTAGTTCGTTCGCGGGTTTTTCAATAAAATGCGATAAATCTTCTGAAACAGAATAATGTAAAGGGTAGTTATTGACAGTTTTAGACTTAGATATATGAGAAAATATTGTTTCACTAATTTTTTGTGTGTCCCATTGTAAGGTTATTTTCCTTATAAGGTTATGACAAGTCCTCTATCTATTTACCTTACAGTTAATTTGAGGGCTAATTTAAAAGCAAGAGAAAATACAGTCGTTGTCTGAGAACACAGTTTGTGCCTCAGTGGAGTTAAACATGCCCGATTCCCAGAGAGCAATAACACGAGGTTTCTTTTAATTATTATTTTAATTGACCT
>PNEQ01086768.1:11488-39210 GCA_003012365.1 Medauroidea extradentata | reverse complement strand
GTTGTTTTGCCTGTTTCTTTTTTTATAATGTTCCAAGTAGTTTTGATTTTATTGTCAGAGTTTTCAATAAGACTGCTAAAGTACTTTCTCTTTGCTTCTTTAATTACATTTCTTAGAATTTTGCAGTATATTTTGTACCTGTCGGCTATATCTGGATTGTTACTGATTCTAGTGGCTTTGTAAAGTTCTCTTTTGTGATTACACGAAATTTTTAATCCTTTAGTCATCCACAGAGTTTTCCTAGCCTAATTTTTTATACAAACTTGTTTAGAGGGGAAGCTGTTTTCATAATGCAGAAGAATGGAACTAAGAAACTAGTTAAATTTGTTATTTACATTTGTAGAATAGTACATTTCTGACCATTTTTCACTGTTAAGAGCAGATTTGAATTTATTGGCATTTTCACCTGAGAACTGTCTAATGGTTTTGTAGCAGGTTTTCTTCGTGCTCACATTTAACTGAGAGATTTCTAAAACTTGTGCATCATGGTCAGACAACCCATTTATTACCGGCAGACATTGACTGGATGGGGTTAAGTGATTACCTATAAAGATATTATCTATGGCTGTTTGTGTGGTACCTTCAGTTCTGGTTGCAAAAAGGACTGTTGGTTTCAAGTTGAATGTCCTTAGAAGATTGTCTAAACTAGCTTTTTTATCAGTTTCTTTTAAGTAATCAACATTAAAATCTCCACACAGAATTATTTCTGTATTGCGGTTATAAATAGTGAAAAGAATACTTTCTAATTTACTTAGAAATGTGCTAAAACTACCTGATGGGGCTCTATAAATGCTTAAAATTATGGCTCTTTTCCCTACATCGTGCTAACTTGCAGCTCTGCAGGCGATCATAATGCAGGTAATAACGTATGTATACAGTGTCGAAGCGTAGCGCTTTTCTGTACAAGCGATGCAGCAGTGACAATACAGGACTCTTGAGTTGTCTGTGATTGGTAGAGTTAAGTATACTCTCGAGCCAATGGCGTGCACGAAGCAAAGTACAGTAATGCACCTCGGTCTCCGCAACACACATTTCGTTGGTGTGACAGGCGTACCACATCCTCAGAACATATAGCAGGATATTATACCGCTTGCTCTGAAACACGACTGTATATCGTCACTGTGTTTGAATAGATATGGTTAATTTGATATGTAGAAAAATGCAATTATAACATAACCCTTGCGTTAATTAACTGTGAAATCGTCCTGGACCAGAGCATTCAGAAATAACTTACAAAGAATGTAAGAAAGTTATCTTAATACTTCAACCGTTAATGCTACTCTTACGTGCAAGCAGAAATCTGAAATATATTGTGATATAATCCACAAAAATAGCCAACTTGCAAAACAAATGAGACTTTTTTTTTTTATATAGTATTTAGCTCGAAATAGTAGTAACGTTATTAACCGAATATGTAATGTGTGGAGAAATCATTGTCAGTTTATCAGGACTGCAGAAGGCAGTTGGAGAGAAGTTTGCTGGGGATGTGACATAGGGTCGTGGGCATGCGTGACTTCCAGCCGGAACTTGCCAAGTGTGACTCAGTGGCTCGCGCGCACTAACACCGCTCTTACGGTTTTAGCTCTTAAACAGGTGCGGCTCGTCTGCCCTTCGCCACTGAAGGGCGTCCACTACTTAAGAGTGTGTGGTAGATAAAGAAATGCTGAAAACATCAATTGATTCCTACGGTTTTTTCGAAGCCAGTGTGGATAAAATACTCAACGACAATCCTATATAATGGTATTTGTCAACTTTATGAGTAAATATTTATCAGAATTACTAATTCGTTACGTGTGATCTCTTGCGTTGCAGTTAAATGCACGAGGTTTCAGCGTCAGAGATTGTGCCTCAGAAGTTCGTAAAACTGGAAACAATTTTATTTAAAACGTTGGCTAAAACTATTGTCTAGGATTGCTATTGTTTAGTTTTCGCAAATTGGCTTCAAGAAACCTGCAATTATAAATTAATGCTTTTAGCGTTGAATTATGTACTATGCCCTCTTAAGCGAGGTTGCAAGCCATGTGTTGCGACGACTTAGCAACTCCTCCGCAGTCCGCAGTTCTCGTTATATTTGAGTGCTTCCTTTACTCCGTGCTAAACTAGGGTGCAGTCACCTAAACTGTTCAGCTGGGTAACAGTAGCTTCTAACTAATATTCGTTTGTCTGCCCAAGCCACGTGTAATGTAAATTAGCTTTTCAGTTTTACATTTGATTCGGTCGGTTGTCTTATACGACGTTGTGGCACGATGGTCCGTCTTGAGTCTAGCATTTTTTTATACAAATCACGTGGCGAGGAGTGTCTGTTTAGAGCCCTATACAACTGGCGCATGAACGCTGTTGTAGCGTGTTAGGAAAATGTTATTTTAAAGAAATGCTGCTAAACGTGCATTCGATATATTTATCTACGTAAATAAAACACATTTAAAACCATGCTTCTATATTTTTAATACTAGATATCGTGCTTAGAGAGACGGGGTTTCTGTGCACCTCAAAATTGCCAAAAACGGCTTTTTTTTAGACTGCTGCCACGAAAAAATACCAGTCGAAATCGTAAAAAGAAAATATAGAACCACGTGCTGGACTTTATTGTGCACTTTCTATAAGTAAAAAAAAATAATAATAATAGGGTGACCGCTTTTAAGTTCCATAGGAAAAGGCCAACGACCGAAACACCGCACGCCGTTTTCGCGCTCCGCCCATAAAGGCGGCACTGTTGTTGACGCACAAGCCAGTCTAGACCTTATCGCCTGCCGGTTTCCTTATCTCAGACGCATCTAGCACCTGCTGTATGCGGCTCTTAACGCTCAGTAGAACCTATCTATGCGAAAGAATGTCACATAGGTCGAATGCTTTAAGATCCTGTTCAGTCTTTGAAGAATATTTTGCTTTCAAATGTGTATTATTTATTGTAATTAATTGTAAATCTACCGTCCTCATTTACATAATTTTTCTTTCATCTTTACTCCATATAAGTACGGTTGTACTACCCCTTAATATTTGCTTGAAGCCCAGTTAAGCACTCGCATGAGCTTTAGAGTTGAACATTTGTGGGTAGTTTTTGCGTTGGTTTTTGGTGTGTTAATCCAACATCATAAGAAAAGTATTTATTGTATACGTTTAGTGTAATTATGTTGTACCTAGCCTTACTTCTGTGGGGTGGGTTTTATCCCTGCAGCAGTGGTGTAATGACATAACACCACGTGAGCGACGACGTGAAAGTAAGCAGCTTGGTCTTGGTATGTACTGACGGGTGCACTGTTCAGACTGACACGTGTCTTCAGTAAGCGGTGTAGAAACAAGTCATGTTGGTCGCAGAACGTCGGGAGCACCTCGCCAGTGTGTGTGTGGCACGCAGTCCTCGGCAGTGGTTTTTGTTGGCCGACAGTCCGCTCTGCCAGGTGATAATTAACACGTGCATTAGGCCCGCCCGTCTGCCCGGCCATCTAGCTGGTTCACATTCCTTCCCTTCTTTTCTCTGCTCTCTGCGATACTCTTCACTTCAGTTGTCCATCCTCCATACTTGTGATTAAAAAAAATAGCGTGACTTAAGCTTTTTTTAAATTACTTCCTCGTTTGCTGTTGGTCATAATGAGAAGTATTAATATTGAATGTGTTCATACAAACGCGAGGTAGGTTGCCACTATTCATTGCAATGTTTGTAGAACATTTAATATACTGGTATTTATATTACCTGCTATGGGAGTAAACCATAGTTTCATATGTTCAAGATGAATCTAGCCATTGACACAGTTTTAAACAAGTAGCAAATACAGGAAAAATAAGGATTAATAAAACCTTAAGAAACAATTATGTTTATTTTGTTTATGTTTGTTTTGAGACTAAATTACCACATTTTAACCCCTGACAAAAAAGGGGCGGTGTTATAAGTTTAGTGGCTATGTATGTATGTTGTATGTATATTGTATGTTTTTATGTATGTATGCATGTATTCATGCAGCCATGCATGGCTTCGTAGCCCCCAAACGAATGGAGTGCTTTCGATGTTTTTTTGTTTAATTGGAAGCTTATTTCATCGAGATAGTTTTTAGCTGTATTTGATGTACATATGTGTAGTTGTTCAAAATGTATAACCTTTTTACCGAATTGGTGTGAAAATTTCATAGAAATTTAATGGAATATTTATTTCATTTGGTATTTACAATTATCATAGAAGTAAAAGTTACAAATAAAATAAAAAAATAAATTCATAGCAAAAAAATACCCACAAAACTATCCCGTAAGAATTAAAATAATACTAGTTTCAAATTATTGTTTACCCTTAAATGCGTCGAGGGACCGCTAAGTAAACAAAATAGGTTGTTAAAATTAGTAAAATTAAAACAGAATAAAACAATACTAAATTCACAAAACTATGTATCAATTCAAAAAGTGTCCTTCCTTTCCAGAAATCTCATTGGCATATATTTTTTTTAAAGTGTAAATGACGTCACACTATTTAAATATGCTCGCGTTAGACATTCCTAAGAAAATGTTAGTTATTTGGGCTTATCTTTTGGAATGGTCACATATGTAGGCCTACGCACAATTTACGTAAGTTTTCTTGCTGTTATTATGTGGCTCAGGTAGCTAATTTAAGTGAATATGAAAATGAAGTCAAAATTTCCAAATGTGTTTTCAACGATTCATATACCTAACTGAAACCAAACGAGCTATCCTTGTGTAAATACTTATTTCAGATACTTTAAGTGTAGTTTACTGCCATTTTGCAATACAAGAAAAGCAACCGAAGTATCAAAGTATGAAGTTTGTGTCTTATTCGAAAGTTAACGTGGTAGATAAATAATTGATTTCTACACTTTTTTAGAAGCCAATGTGGATAAAATGCTCAATGACAATCCTAGACAATGGTATTTGTCAACTTTATGAGTAAATTTATCCAAAATTACTAATTCGTTACGCGTGATCGCTTGCGCCGCTGTTAAATGCACGAGATTCCGGCATCAGAGATTGTGCCTCAGAAGTTCGTAACACTGGAAACAATTTTGTTTAAAACGTTGGCTAAAACTATTGTCTAGGATTGATATTGCCTTAATTTTCGCAAATTGGCTTCAAGATAACTACCGTTATAGATTAATGCTTTTAGCGTTGAATTATGTACCACGCTCTCTTAAGGTCTGATATCACAATAAATAATGAGTTTTTTAGTTATTATTCTAGGTAGTATGGTATGTAAAAGTCGTTACTTTATCGCGGGACACCTATAGGCCTATCTACCACTAATATTCCGTTTAAAATACTTGTCTCCCCCGCTAGAATGTAGGAGAGTATTAGGGACATGTTCACAATATTGCATACGTGTTTGAAACAGAAAACAAGCTGTAATATCCATAAGTGTTTGTAGGTCATCATGTGTACTAACCACCCCTTCAAGTAAGGGAAGAGTTACTTAAGTAAGTAATCACTGTGTTCATTAGTTTTCGCTGTCACGACTGATTGGTTGGCAATTAACGTAAAACTCACGTTTTCAGGTAAAGGGTGATTTCAGAACGTCTATAGAATTTAATAATGCCGCATGTCTGAGCCACCGGATGGAATGCGTAGGACTTTAAATGGAAACGTATTATTTAAAGTCGGCACTATTTTTCAGAATGCCGCCTGATTACGTTATCATTATGAAATTGTACTCAAGTTATCAGGCTATCAATCTGGTTACTTAGAAATGTCTCGTTGGTTGTTCAAATGACGGTGTATCTACGTGTGCAGCTGTCAGCTTTCACTTCTCGTCAAACACGGACTGACTAGTCCGACTGCGATTTACCTTCGTGTGGATGAATAGTTGAAAATAAATGTTGCTTGTACATGTTTGTGATTTCAGTATCGGCATTATTAAGTTGAGGTGATTGGAAGCTAGTTAGCTGACTGACAGTCAAAAAAGCATTGCGCTGCATCACCACCACCCACTTGATCAGTTCCCGCCATGTTACAATAATGAGCGTTTAATTTGGCTTACAAATTTTCTATCATGTCTTGAAATGGTGAAATTTCTCGAATTCAATTACCTACATGTTAGAATCAAATATCGTATTCATACTCAAGCCCTGTCTATTCGTTCATTGTCTGCTGTTCTAGCAGCTAGTAGACAAATGGTAGGGACTTGAATATGCATAGGATATTTGATTCTAACATGCAAGTCATTGGATTAACGAAATTTCACCACCTCTGCTTATGCTTCGACGAGGCAGAGGGGATAGTTTCTTACATTGTACGTAGTTGGCATTGCTCGACTTTATATTATACCTGTGACTGTCCGAGAAAAAATGACTTCCCCGGAAGGTTACTAGTAAAAACTAAGAAAGTAGTGAAGGTGTGACAGTTTGGTAGTGCTGAAGAAGGTAATAATATCTGTGCCATATCAGACGGGAAAATTTAATACATCTCGTATGGAATTTATAGCGAAAATGGAAGAATTCGGAGATGGTACGTCTCTGTTTAGACATTTGCCTAGGTCCAGTTGAGGGCGGTAGCGAGCCCACGGGTTCGAACTGTTGACTGCGGAGGCGGTGTGACAGGTCGCTAGTGTCGAGATGTGCTAGCGCCTGAGTAGCAAACAGTCAACAGCCAAACTCGTGTCCTTCGTCTCGTCTCTCGACAGCACACCTGCTTGTCTGTCCCTGAACGCGCGGTTCTCTTGACGCCTGACGGGGGTTGTGGGGTGGCGAGGAAATCCAGGTCACCTGGCGACCTGCCCCGCACACCGGTCTCTGGTCGGCGGAAACACTACAAGAAACTGCTCTCGTCTAGAGTTCCTCTCTGCATTAACTGCGCGCGGTCTTCTGACAAGCTTCTCCGTACAGCGAGGTTGTACCAACCTTGTCAGATGTACGTGTCATGACCTCTTAGTCTTACTTTCACGATGAGTAACACAATATGCGGATCGACGATTACATCAGTAAAGTTCCATAGAAACGCATAAATACGGTGCGTTGTTTTTACAGTGTTAATAACTTTTCACACTTAGTTTTTGTTTGGCACGCTGCATTGAAGATTGAGGACGTTAAGTTTTTTCTCTACCGCGGTTGTAGTATTGTTTGCCTCTTGCTTAATATTTGTGTTGTTATCGCACTGTTTGTAAATTGGTTTTATATGTACCTATCATTCATGCTTTCCAAACTCCAGTTCTCCGTCAGTTCAGGCACGCAGCTGCCAGTTAAGTTTTTTTTATTTGTGTCTCGGGGAAGTTGTATATTTTGATTTCATTGTGGTGCAGTCGAAAGCTAACCTGCTTAAATTTTATTTTGCTTGATGTCATTTTTTTCCCCCCGGTTGGAGTCGGTTTTAGCTCAGATAATATAACAGCAAGCGGATTGTTTTGGAAGAGCAAATAACTGAGTGAAACTTTTGTAACGATAAAACAAAGCTATTTCTAGTGGTGAAAATTAAAACTTAAACGGAAATCTCTATGAGCGGTACAGTATTAAGTTTTGCAAAATGTATTGTGGTCAAGATAAAGATCACATTGTTATTTTACTTCAGAGGCTTTGTTGCTTATTTCCACATTCATTGGCCATTCATTTATGCTGTGAACAGTGCCTGTTGTGTGTAAAAATGTTTAGTTAGCTGATGAAGAACGAATTTGTACGAAACTAGATGAAAAGAAAACATAACACGTTTGTTAAGAATGCACAGTTGTTGAAATCATAAATGTTTTATAGTTAGGTTTTTCAGAGTCGAGGTTTTAATGAGTCTCTCAGAAATAATATAAAATGTCGGATTGTTACTTCAAACATCATTCCACCTTATAATGTGAATTATTGCACAACAGCTTGAACCGATAGTTGAAGTTCCTGGCAGGCGGATAGCATGCGTTACGCTTTTTCTGATATGGCGTAGTAAAAGCTGCATAATACGCATTTGTAAAGAAACTTCATTTTGTAGTATAAACTAATTGATCAATTATCAGTATGTATTTATCGAATTAAATGTTTAAATTAACTGCCCAAAAGTCTTGACTATATAAAATTCAAATTATGCCTGATGATCGAGAGCATCACTTGGGTCAAAACAATTCGCCATTTACGTGTGGGTTCAAGTCCCATAGTTGCAGAGTAATACGAAAAATTTAAATATGATGAATAAAATAAATATGCTTGTAGAAATAAATGGAGTGATATATGTGTTATAAGTTTGAATAATTTACGTTTGATGGCTGAGCACCTAACGAGTTTTAAAATAATGCTCGCTGTTTCTTAAACGTTCACACACTTGCTTATAAGCCGCACGTGTTGCTTTACATAGTTGAACACGGCTGTTATCTATTTCTGTAGTGACTTTACAACGTTCGTATACTGTACAATACAGGTAATGCGTGGAAAATCTGTCTAAATAATAACCACTGACTGAATTTTTTTCTTTTCTGGTTTGTTCAGTTCGCCGAGAACTGTTCCCGTCGGGCACGCAATAAAAAAAAATCTTAAGTCTTATTATATGAGTGGTTACGAATATCAAGTACTAGACACGGCCGTAGAAAAACAGGTCTAGACACTCGCCTATCTAACAATGTATTTTGCTTGACCCCCTTGTTGTTTGGTTGTAGTTCAAGTTACCGATAATGTCGTACTTTTTGGCGCTGTTTTCCGGGCGGTCGGATTCAAACTCCGTCCACTTTTTTCCATTGTTAAATTTATAAAGTAAATAAAGATTGCTGGAGCCTTTTCTTAAATTTGTGAACGAAGAAAGTATTTCATAAATTGATAAAAAATACGTTTTGATAAATTGTTTATATTAGCGGAAAGTAAGTGGGCGGAGTTTAGTCCGACCGCCGTAACGTCAGCGCCAATAAAACACAATATTCTCGGTAACTTGGCGAACTACAGCCAAACAACAAGGGGGTCAAGTTTCCAGGCGAGTGTCCAGACCTGCTCTTCTACGACCGTGGTACTAGATTATGGGGTGCTTGCCACCGTCCCTTTTACTCGTAGTGAATAATTACGTGGCACCTGCGAATCTCAAAGCATAGTTGTAGCCAACACTCATTTCTGCACATACTCCGTAGCTAAAATAGTAATTAACTAGGAGACACTCGTTCTCCCCCGACATATGCGGCCGAAATGTCCCGACCTCTATACTCTTTCGCGGCTCCTCTTTATCTTGACGGGAAAACCACCCTCCCAGGCCAGTGGACAAGAGGGAGTGCCTCCGGCCAACCAGCGTTGAGCAACTTTCGTAGCCCCATCCTTAGAGAGCAAATGTCGTATTTATTCACTTCTGCCCTTTAATTTTTCAATACAATCTTAATACGTTAGCGATACTACTTGAACATAATCTCATATTAAATTATTAACATTGTTTATTATTCATATTTAAGCTATTTAATGTTGTATCCCCTCTCCCTTGAAGGGCCGTGCCTACTCTCCCGAGAGGAAGCAACGTAGATGGAAGGAAAGACTACAGCCTCTCTCTCTCTCTCTCTCTCTATCTCTCTATCTATCTCTCACTGCACTTGCCACGCTGAGTATAAAATACAGGCGATTTCACTTTTATTAAAATAACAGCTGCCACTGTATATCTATCGAATTACGGATTGCAGTTTTATATTTGTGTGGCGATGCTGATTAGATTGATACGTCGCAAGCGGCCTTTCTCTTATCAGTTACAAATCATCATTATTATACATCTAAATTTTTATTCTTCAATTAATACCCATTGTTATAAGAAGGCACGTTACAGCTTGTGTGATACATGCAAGTAGCTCCTCGCGTGTTTGTGCAGTCATTTGCTAAGCAATAGTCTTCATCCACCACCATACGCTATAATCGAGTGACCGGTGCCAATTTTTCAATTAACTTTGTAAAGAATGGGAAAGGACCCACTTGTACATTACATTTTTGCTCCAACTGATGCGTGACGGTAACTGTTCTGGACCTAACATATACGGACACGCATTGTATGCTCGTGTGGTTTATCGATGTACGCCAACCAGTGAAATATCGGAGAATGTGTCATGGTAACTGGAAAGGAAAAAGGCTCAATACAATATAGATTTTCAAACGAATTAACGAGCGAGATGGTGCAACGGCAATACTTTCTATTCCCGGCTGCGGCCTTCTGATTTATGTTGTCCATGGTTTCCCGAAATCGTTCCAGGCAAATGTTGGGATGGTTTCTTAGCAAAGTCTGTCGCTGATTCCTGATTTCCCTACCAGGATCTATTCTTCTGTAAAGTTGTGTGGACCCGCCTCTAATGAACTCGCTGTCGACGAGACGTAAAGCTCAATACTGAATTCAAACGAATATTTTTTTTTCCTTGATTACGTGATGAGTGCAAATACTAGGAGGTGAGCTCAGATGACATCATGGGAGACATCTCACCAGTTTTGGTTAGATTGGAAACGTAAAGTATATTCTGCCTGAAATGGCTGGTGTTATGACACATCTGCGACTAGTAACAACTTGGCGGGAGGGGTGGAGGCGTTTGTTTCCTCGATTTTTCATTGTCTTTGAATTTACTTCCACTTATTTTTTGATGTACCTACTTGTCAAGCTCTGAGTTTTTGATTTACCGTGTGTTGTTAAGGAAAGTATGCGTAGTAATACATGTAGCACTGGAATGAAGTTGCTGACTTAATTCCCGGAATCAGTGTGGCGTCGATCCATTCTCCACGTGTTGGATGTCCGTGATGATCTTGAGTGACGTCGCAGAGTGGACGCGTTGCCAAAGTTGAGGGGTGCGCAGGCCGCGGCGTCACACGCGAGAGAGGTCCGAAATGGACCCCCGAGAGTGAGTGGTGAGAGAGAGAGAGAAAGAGAGAGAGGAAGTGAAGCGAGAGAGACTGGGGAGAACAGAGAGGGAGAGATTCGAGCAGCAGACGAGACGCGGCAGTGACGCGATAACGAGATTCACCTGTTTCCTGCCGTCGACCCCGGCTCTTGGCAAGACCTCTGCTGCCCAGCAGGGCTGGCTTTCGTGTGGGGACAGACTTCTTTGTGTTGGCCCGGCCGCGAGCACCCGATCGTGCAGATTGCCTCAGCTGAGTCTGGGGCGATGAACCACCCCATGCAGTTGCGAGTCCCACCCCATGAGTGGCGTTGACGCGGCATAGTTTTTTTAATTGGTAGGTACAGTGTTGCCAAATCATAAATGTGGAAATCTCGTACCAAGAAACCAAAATTCTCGTACGAAACATCCATAACCTCGTACATCATTTGTATACTTAAACACAACGTATTGTAAATAAATTTGCTTTGCAGTCATAAAATTGCCAAAACACAAAATGACAAAAGTCAAGGACAGTTCAAGCACTGAATAAAATTATGGACCTCGCCAAAATGTTTTGTGGTGACCACATACTTTTATGTTGCCCCTAGTAAAGTTTGGAGCAACAACAAAAGAAAATGTAGGTACAACTACAGAAGATTTGGGAATTCAATATTCAGACAATTTTGTGAAATCTCCATTAACCAGACATGTTGTGGCAACCATAGAACAGTTTCTTTTTGTGAGCACGTTTAATTAATTATTTATAGCAGAAAACCTACGAGCTTTTGCGATAGTTATTTTGTAACCTAAACTGTAGCCGATATTGTGAAATTGTTATAGATATTTTGTTACTAAATGTTTTTAACTATGTAGCCTATATTTCTCTTGATTTTTTTTCTGATTGTTATTTAAGAGTTCTATGTGCCGGTTTCAAATTTTCGCGTTTGACGCGAGGCAACAGCGGAGCGATAAGAGCCAGAGCACCACTCTCGACGATAGCCGCATGGTCTTTATTCGCAGCGCGCTAAACTGGCGTGCAATGTTTTCGTAGAACGCTTTTTCCTATGGGACTTCAAGCGGTGACCCTAACATTTTATTTTTGAGTAGTATGAAGTAAAGATCGATGTTCGAATCTTATGTTGCACTTTACGGATTAGGTCGTATTTTTGGAGCTAGAGCAGTCTAAAAAAAGCCGTTTTTAACCATTTACAGAGGCATCAAAATCATGTTTCTTACAAGCATACTGAGTTGTCAAAACGTGGCATCTGTAGTTTCAACTGGGAGTTCTTTTCATATATAGCAAAAATAAGAATAAATTCAACGGTTTCGCATAAAAACATTTTCGCGAGACGCCACAACCCCGTCCAACAGCTAGGTACACGTACACGGTCCTCTTAAAAATCAGCCATTACAATCGGTTACCATTTTCCCTTAAATAATTAATTTCTTCAGGAAAGCTCTCCCTGTTTCTCGTTATCTCTCCATTTCTCTCTCTTTCTCTAGCTCTCTATAGACAAAATAGGCTTTGTTCGTAACTTCGAAACGTGCTGCTTTGTGTAATTATTTGGGCCTTGACACCATTTCTCGAAATTCTCATACAAAAGCTCACTAGAGCCGAAGGTACAAGCTCAAACGTTATGGAGCTATTGGGGAGGAAGTTTAAATAAATTATTTAGGCACATGCGTACGTACAGTTAGCAACAAATAAACTTTCACACCACTTTAACAATTATTGACCGGAAATGTGGACAATAATACACTATTATTTTCTCATTATACGCTTGGATCATTAAAGGTATGTAACGTATCTCGAATTAAGGTGGAGTTATAATCATCTGTCGTATCAGTCAGTCATCCGCACGTTGATGGTCCGTCTACAAAGCTAGTGATTTGCAAAAATACGTTATCCGTCCGTCGTTATTCCTTTCATTTGCAAT
This sequence comes from Medauroidea extradentata, assembly GCA_003012365.1. Classification (NCBI taxonomy): domain Eukaryota; kingdom Metazoa; phylum Arthropoda; class Insecta; order Phasmatodea; family Phasmatidae; genus Medauroidea; species Medauroidea extradentata. The sequence goes on along the minus strand of PNEQ01086768.1, from coordinate 26,556 downwards.
GCTATCTATGTACAAATAGAAAACTTCTGTTGGACGTAAAAAATTCTTATCAACCGTTTACTTATTTTTACATATTTTTTATTAGTCTATGTCTGCTTATTAGTGCAACCGCTGTTTTTCACCAAAAATAAATTTTGTGAACATAACATTTACTAATAAAATTATGTACGTTTCAATTTCAGTTATCATTACGCAGAGAAAATAATTTCTGTTAGTAGCTATTGTAATGTTTTCCGTATGCCATAATTATACATATCGTAGTTTAAATTCATGAATTTGTAGTAGTACGCAAGAAAAATATAAAATAAACCAAACCTCACAGCCTTCTGATTAAAATGGAACCGTTGAAACGACCGCCGCTATCCTTAGAAGGCTTTGTTTCCATCCGCCGTCCGTCAAACGTAAGAGCTTGCCCAACATTCGATGGCCGGACGGATGGAAATATGGAAGCCACCGATTGGCTGAAGGTCACGTGAGTGACGGACGGACGGTCGGCCGACTGATGATAGTAACTGTAGCCTAATGTTGTCAAAGCAGGTTGGTTAGCGTATACAACGTCGACCAGAATTCACGTGCCAAACTCCGGGACGTCGTGGTTCTTCATATAAAAATAAGACGGCTTACATTGATACACTATTGTGTGGCGAACACTGAGAGGTACAGGGTCAGGAACGGTGCTGTACCGTGCCACGTTTATTCTTTTCTGTGCGAAACCGCTGTACTTCTTTCCAATATGTTTATCTACGAAAAGAACACACGCTTGAAACTGTGAATATATAATTTTTAAAATACGGCATTCTTATCAGAAACATGATTTTGGGGCCCTCAATATGGCTACAAACGGCTTTCCTAGATTGCTGTAACTACAAAAACGACACCCGGATTCGTAAAATAAAACATAACACGATGAGCATGCGTTGGACATGGCTACAAACTTTCCATAAATTAAAGTGCAAGGTCTCCGATTAGTGTTTCATAGGTAGATCACACGATTTTTCCCGATAAGGTTTCTGTAAAAGTTTGTTTCAATTCCTAGTGTGCACATATGAAGCTGTGCTTAATGGTTATTGGCAGAATGTATTATTGCTCAGACATGGCTCATTTGACTGTGCCAACAGGAACAGGTTACTGCGACACCACACGTCTGTGATTTGAGGGTAGAACCCTAGACGCTGAGGGTTAAAAGCTGCCAATCACTGACCACGAAGCAGGGCTGTATATATGTGCATATAAGGCATTGAAACAAACTGTTGCAGGATTCTTTTCGCAAAAAATCGTGGGCTCTATCCATAGGAAAAAGAGTAAAACGAAAGCACTGCACAGCGCAGCGAATACAAGCGAAGTGGTTACCGTCGAGTGTGGCAAGCTGAACTTTATAGCTCTGCTATCTCCGCGCATCAAACGCGGAAAATTACATCTGGTATAGGCCTCTTAAGGGAAATACACGACGTTTGAATCAAATTTTGAAATACATTATTGTAAAAATACTAGAGCGGATGAGTGAGGGAAAGATTTTGGTCAGCGCTTAGCATCGAGATCTTTAGCGCTGGAGAGAGGTGACATGATGTGTGTATGGATCAGCGCCGCAATGAAGGGGCGGGGGAAAAGGGAGAGTCCTGGGAAAATCCGCCGACTAATGGCATCAGGTACGATTCCCACATGAGAAAATTCGGGAACCAAGCCCGCCGAGAATCGAACCCGGATCGCCCTGAAAGGAGGAGAATGATCTGACCATTCGGCCACCGCACCCCTTGAAATTTACAAGAAAGTGTAATGGATAGTCACCAAAAATCGACATAGAATTCCAAGAAACGGGGGAAATACGTATTTTTAAATGTGGATAACTTAATCATTCCCTATATTCTGTACACAGGGATACTTACCGTATTTGTGTTGGTAACTTTTAAATACAAAGACGTAAGGAAATATTCTAAGCAAATTATAACTTATCATATAATTAGAGACGTGAAAAATTCGCGTTTTCGTTTAGGCTCAAGCTAGAGTTACAACAACTGTAGGTCTGTATCACGTTCACAATTGACTGTTGACTTATTCGAAATTTCCTAGAAGTAGCTGAGCCAATAATAAAACTGTAACTGAATACAAGCCCATTTCACTGTCAGCGAGCAGCTAATAAACAGCTACTGTCTGCACGATTACACGAATATTCTTGGAAGCTAGCCTACAGGTCAGTGAACCCGCGAATTTTTCAGGTCTCTACATGTAATGTCCGAACGCCCTTCGATGCACCATTTTCAGAGACACTGGAAAATCGCGAAAATGTTTAGCATAGTCTCCAATAAACTATAGTATATTAACCGTGACAAATGTGAACAGTTTTGTGGCGAGTCACACACGCTGTGCGTTCAAGCTGTAAAGTTCTAACTGGGTTTGTTGAAGAGAGAAACAATGCTTCAAATAAACCATAGCTAGAGACCTGAAAAATTCGCGGGTTCACTGACCTGTAGGCTAGCTTCCAAGAATATTCGTGTAATCGTGCAGACAGCAGGTGTTAATTGGCTGCTCGCTGACAGTGAAATGGGCTTGTATTCAGTTACAGTTTTATTATTGGCTCAGCTACTTCCAGGAAATTTCGAATAAGTCAACAGTCAATTGTGAACGTGATACAGACCTACAGTTGTTGTAACTCTAGCTTGAGCCTAAACGAAAACGCGAATTTTTCACGTCTCTAACCATAGCCAATGTCGATGCAAAACATTCAGTGTTACGTACAGTATGTTGGAGACGAGCAATCAGTCAACTTTTCCCGCGATTTTCCAGTGTCTCTAACCATTTTCCAGAAAAAAGGACTAAATATTTTGAAGGAGAGTGTTGTTCTGCGAGGATAGGCAACACAACTGCAGCCTGCGCAATGTTAGTTGCAGCATTGAATGGTTAAACTGAGTCGAGATATTTGGGCGACTTACGACGGCTATGTACGTGTCGTATGAACGCTGCTGTATAGCGGTCAAGCGAGTTCTATTTTGTGTACGCGAAAATGCTCAGTTTCATCTCAACACGTTTATCTACGAAAATAACACACAATTCTAATTGTAACATTCTTATTAAAATCACGATTTTCGGCCACTTCAAAGAAGCTTTAAAAAAGATTTATTCTTTGAACTGACGAGATTTAAGAAAAAAAATAACACTAGAATTCGTAGGACAAAAAAATACAGTATATGACTGCATGGGCCCCAACTAAGTACTACCCACGAATAAAATTGTAGAATCATCGGTCCAAGTACTGTAGAAAAATATACTAGAAAAAAATGCTACACGCCAATTAGTACGTCTCGTGTAGATGTGACAACGTTGTCATTGGCGCCCTAGAGTTTTCGCGTATTAAACGTGGAAAATTGCATTCTCTACTTAAGCCTTCCAACATCCTTTTCTTGAGAGCCAATAACGTTTAAATGAGGTGGAAATGAAGTAGTTGCGGAATGCAAGAAGAAGAAAATGGGGGATTCTCGATAATCACGCCAGATAGCCAACATAAAACCCCTGCCATTATGGTTAAGTTCACGTGTACAGAACAAGGAATGGGGTGCAAATAGGAGCGATGCACGTGCATGAACTAAATTTTTAACATTTACACATATTTACAACAACTGTTTGAATGGTAATCTCCCCCGCCCCACCCCCTCCCGCTTCAAACTTCAACACACAGCTGGCAACAGCCCAGGTTCGCCTGGACTCGTACATAAATGTTTTGTTTAGCATGCTACACAATCAGTTGGAATGGAACCTAGAAAACAATTTAATATTTACACGATTCTTCCAAAATATTTTCGCACCAAATACAACTACGTAAATAAATGATTCCGTGTGTATTTTAATTTTCAAATTATTGAGCTATAAAAATGCCATATTTTCAAATGCCGCCGTAAACATTGAAAACACGTTCTTATTGGCTAACACGTGCATGACGAAATTTGACAGTTGTTTTCGTTTGCCGCCCGCCCGTCACGCATTATTGTAGGTTTTGTAATTTTTTACTGATAAAAAATTTTGCAAATCTGATGAGCCCGGTTACTTAAAATCAAACTCGTAAAATGTGTTCGTTGCCAATGCATGCACGGTTGCAGTTGAAGATTTTCTTAGTTAATAACGAAGAATTCACTGGCACTGAGTTGAGAGGAGTGAAGACAGTAAGGTAGCTCACGTACATTGCGACCTTTTAGTGGTAGGTTTGAGTTTGTCAGTTTAATTCTAACTTCGGAGTGATGACAACTTTACGAATTCATTTTATTGTGTCAAATCGGCTAAAGAATAATACAGTTTGGTTTAAAGTCAACCGTACGAAGGTCACGTGCATCCGAAGAGTGAACTTATCGAGCTAACAGTTTGAACGCGGTTAAAAGCAAACTTGCAGGCTCTTACAGATTGGTGATCTAGCTTTCCGATTGCGCTAGTTGAGAAAATAATGTAACATTAATGTATCTATTAAAAATCAAATTTTCTTCCCAATCATTGAATCATTGTTACGTTTCTTGCGAGTGACTGAAAACTGCCGTAGCAATGCTGCCATATTTTGACGCATTTCGCAAAACCCTGCCCACCTCTCGAATTATCGGCCAATCACAGGTGCATTGAACCCGCATATTAGCTAAAACAGTTTCTACAAGTGGAGCGGCCCTGCATTGGAACAGCAAATACACAATAAACTGAACATACGTCGAGGTATGGTCGCACTTTCAACTTAAAAGGACTTATTTATTCCATGCGTACCGTGTCATACTGTACACAATTCATTGATATAACAATTTGTTCAAGAGTGTTATAGGCAGGTTACTAATGTTTATACAGACGTCCAGTAGTACATACCTAGCTTGTCTTACAAGTTATAAACGTAACTTATATAGCTTTTTCTACACAACTAATGCATATTAAAGTGTACAATGAAATACATTTCAGTAGATTTACTTGTGTGCATAGAAAGATATTCGATACGATTCCGATGCTAATTTTCAGCACAATTCAGGACGACGATACTCACTTACCTTTTAATCTATCATCTTATTAGATCAATATGTTGTACAGACCTTACAGATTCTATTACGACTAATATTGCTGAAAATAAAATAATAGTATAGTAGGGTATGCTCCAAAACTCGCAACGATTAATTACGTCAACAAGGCGCATTTCAAAGTATCTTTCAACTAACGAAATACAATTATTACGTGAAATATGACCTTAAGAGCCCTATACAGCTGACGCGTGAACATTATTACAGCGTGTAAGGTGAAAGTTTTTGTAATAAATACCTGTTATTGTTATCTACGAAAAGAAATCACATTTAAAACTATGCTTCTCTATTTTTGTTTTTTAGTTATCGTGCTTAGAAACATAGTTTCGGTGCATCTCAAAATGGTCAAAAACAGGTTTTCCAGACTGCTCGTAAAAATACCATCCGGGATAGTAAAACGAAAATAGAGAAGCAAGCGCTGGACTTTACTTTACACTTTCCTTAAATAAAGTATTAGGATCACTGCTTAGGGACATGGTCTTTCATTTATTTCAAACAATTGCAAATAACTCATGATTTTTTTTTACCAAATGCTTTGAAAAAAATTTAAGCCCCCGTACAGTCATACAATACAACATTTTGGCAGAGCGTTTTTTTTTTTTTAATAATGTACCGTTTGCTAGCAAAAAATTATTTTGCTTCATTTTGGCTTATTTTGACAGCATAATATGTGATATTTCAGGGGCAATAATCTATCAATCCGTTTGGTGTATCGCAACAGAAAAATTCAGATTCAAACGATGATATGTGAGTGTTAAAATTGTAAGAATGAATTTTTGACATATGAATTAATTTGCGTAAAAAATATTTTTGAAACCACAGCAAAACTAAAGAGAGAGGCCTTAACGCCCCATAGGAAACAACCACCGACCGAAGCACTGCACGCCGTTTTCGCGCCCCGCGGATGAAGGCGACACGGTTGTTGTCGCACTAACAAGTCTCACTCTTATCGCCTGCCGGTTTCCTTATCTCAGACATGGCATCTAGGGCCTGCTATATAGGGCCCTTAATGAGTAGTGATGAACACGAAATGAGTATAACGTACCGTGAATGCTATTCCTAAGCTAATACGACTCATGCGCGTTGAATAGTTTTCGAGTTATTGTATAACGGCTGAAGCTCTGCATACTGCTCGGCCCGGCAAATAAATCGCACTCGTAATCCTACTCGCACTTACATTCGTACTCTCTTCCACAATTCCTTGCGTGCTCCATACGTGTTCGCCATTTGGAACGCCGCCACACACTATATGCGTGCTCCCAACAATCGTAAGACGTAATTAAAAAATGACCCCGAGAGTAAGCACCGAACCTGCATTCAAATATGCTTACTATGCATATTCGTACTCGGCCATTTGGAACAACACTTTTTGGACGTCACTTTTGAGCGTGAGTTCGTGAGCATGCATTTTTACCTATTTGGAATACAGTCTTAGTGACATTCAATAGTTTACCGTTATTTTTTAATTGAATTATTTGTATTGATAAGTTACATTTTAAGGTGTAGTACGTACTAGGTTAAGTAGCCCGATATTTCATTTGTTAAGTGATAGTTCAGTTAGTCTTAGTAATTTTACGGTTTCACTAGGTTAGCTCTCTATGCTGTTACACTACAAAATCTTAGGACAAAAATACACATACCATTGACTACAGGAATAAACGTATATTATTACAGTAGTACTAATTGTAAAAAAAACATTAACAAACTAATTTAAATACAGTTTACGGTTATGCATGAATGCGGCGATATTCCGGCCACGTTGTTCGCCGTCGGAAGCGGCCCATTTGACCGCGCAGCTAGGCGATACGTATGCTTCTGACTGCTCGTGTCTTCCTGCTCGAAACCATAACTTCCCTGGATCTAATGTTTACCCTGTTTACAGTTTGATTCAGATTGGTTTTTCACGAAACCTTGAATAATGCGTAAACAATGAAATTGCAAGTTAAGTAGGCCTATATTTTCAGGGTAACATTACTCCCACTAGATTTACTCTACTGACGAATTCAATAAAATTCCCTTTCGACGTTTGTTGGACACAAGGATTGCATGTATGTATATTTTATATTAATTGCACAGGCGTTTAGACTCGGGAATGATTGCAACTTTCGATAGGCCTACTCTAGCGGCGTTACTTTTTTCATTTGGTGAAGGAGGGTATAAAAGGTAAAGCAACCCCACCTTGGGGGAGATTTCATTGGTGCCTATCTAACCGAGATGTATGGCAACCACAGTTTTCTTTTAATATTAAAAGTTGAGACAGTTCGTCTCTGGGGGGCTGCGGTGGCCGAATGGTCAGGCGGGTTCGATTCCAGCTGGGTTCGGTCCCCAGATTTTCGCATGTGGGAATCGTGCCGGACGATGTCGCTGGTCGGCGAGTTTTCTCGGAGATCTCCCCTTTCCCCTCCCTTTCATTCCGGCGCTGCTCCACACTCAGCTCATGTCACCCTTCACCAGGGCTAAAAGACCTCGATGTTGAGTGCTGACCAAAATCTCTCACTCACTCAGTTCGTCTGTGTTGAATGCCCCTTATGTATAGCAAGGGGTCATAGAGGTAGAGGGCGTTGTAGTGTTTCTACGGTGGCAAGTTCTGTTGGTGGCTGTGGAGAACTGGCGGGAGAGCGTGAGCTGCTTCTTTGACGTTCGGTGCTAGTGGTTGGATGTAGCTTTGCCGGGACGGGGATGAGATGCCATGTGCTACGTTTTCTGGACGCCGGTGTGCCTTTGCTTTCCTACGTCCAGTTGTCACGGAGGCAAGCTTGTTGACATCCGAGTATATACTGTTCACAATGGTGGAATATATACGGAACTAAGCGATTGCGAGTTAGAAGCTTTTCTCCGTGCCACTTGGATTTGACGGGAGCCTGGAGTTAAGGGGCCCTCCCTAGATATGTTGTGTTTGTGTGTGTGAGGCGGGAACGGTACGAGTGCCACTATCCGAAGTATGTAATGCATTATCGCCTCTCCGTGCAAGCCACTCAGCTGGCGTGTAGTACTTTGCTATTATCCTTTTTCCTATGAGACTTTAAGCGGTGACCGCGTTATTTTATTTGTGGACAGCATTGTTCAAAGTCTAAGGCTTGTTCCTTTAGTTGTGTTTATCGAATCCGGTTGTTATTTTTCTAGATACGACAGTCTGGAAACCCCAGTTTTTGGCCATTTTGATGGGTCCTAAAATGATGTTTCTAATAAACGTTCCGAATTTTTAAAACTACAGCGACATAGTTTGAAGTGTGTATTATTTTCGTAGATATACAATTACAACGCACTTTGAATTGTTCCGTCAAAAAAAGAATAGCTGTAACTAGCTGCAACGCATTTGAGGCGGAGGTAGGAGGCCCCTTAAGCCCCGTGAATGAAGATACAGTTTCGTCGACATCGCAGCTGTTGGTTTGTTAACCGACTTCCTCAGATATGTGAATTATACATATGTTTGGGTATGCTTCATCATCTGGCGAGTGTTGAACTTAATTTTGCCTCGGCGTTGTTGCGCTCTTTTACGAGTCACGATTGACGTCATGGTTTTTCTGACTCACAACCCTCATGCTCAGCTAGGCATAGCCATATTTGCTCCGAGTATTATTGCAGTATGTTATATCTCGTTACGCACGGGAACTGACTTGTCATTAAGCTGTAAGGCAGCCTAGTTGTACGTAAAGTTTTCTGTTCACAATATTTTGTACCTCTTATGTCCTTTAAATGTAGACACCACATACTTTGCCGTGGATTTATCATATATGAATTGGACAGTATCGTAATATTTAGCGAGCCCTGAACCTCACACGGCGTGATTTTCAGTTCAACCCCCCCCCCCCCGAGTAATTAGTGACAGCTGGCCGTACAAAGATAAACGCGTATTAATGAATGTTAAGTGTTTAAATTGAATTTTTTTGTGAATAGTAAGTGGTAACTGTGTGTTGTAAATACGTATGGAATGTTAAGTAAATGGATAAGGAAAATGGCAGTGAAGTCGGGAGCCGGAAAAGTGAAGCTACGGGGGCGTGGCCAGTGCAGTAATACGAGTAAGCTGATCGGCTGGCAATGTTAGGCGCGCGAACGAGTGGATGACCAGCAGATACCCGCTTTTTGTGGAACTTCGTCTGTGAAGCCGAGGGCAGACGCGGGGCGGCCACGTCGTGTAGCTCGATTGCTGGATTAAGGACTGCTACGGTGAGCTCGGTGGGGACTGACGCGAATCCTTCACGCCGCAGATCGCGTGTTGAGAACTATTAGTTGGGACTGATGACGTCTTGAATGCTGAGCTTTCAGTACTGAAGCGACCACACTGTGGCAGGCGAGGGACGTATTTCTCAACCATAATTGTGACGTGCCGTACACTCCGAGAAAGCTCGGGCCGTTGTAAAACACCAGGATTGTAGTAGGACACTCTCGACAGGCGATCTGAAGGGGACTGATAGAAAATGTAGAGAGCAATATTAAATTTTAAACAAAACGTTAGTTGACTTGTAAATACTTAGTTTAAGGGACGTAAGGCCACGCTTTCGAAAGCCGATGTGCGCGAAGTCTGAGATAAAAAATAAACTACCTGTTCCAATGTAAACTGCTCATTTTAAGATTAGTTTACGTTAATAGCGCCCGACTGAGGGGACCAATAACATCATACGTTGTCAAAAGTTACGTGTAGTTTATTTTACATTGTATTAAAATTGCACAACACTTAATAGAAAATATTTGGCACTGAAAGAGAAAAGACGCGTCACCCTAATCCTCACTTACCGCCCCCCCCCCCACCCCAGCATCCCTTGGTGTCGCACGACATCCATGCGCTTGGATACCGGAACTCAAAAGATAATAAATGTAATGTTGAATATGGTATTAGGTTTTTGACGTTGGGATTTGGGACAGATCTCTCTTGTTACTCAGCCCAACAATGTTATTTTTGTGACAGTGAACTGCCTGACTGTTCGCAATTCCGTGCCAAACGTGTAGGGTTATTAATGTGGCAAAGAGGGCGGAGAATCTGTGACTATTATCGGACTGAAATCGTAAGACTTTACGTGTAGCCAAATTTATAGGTGTCCGATAGCGAGTTTTGTCAGTTTATGGTGGTGACGTATACTATACTTGGTTATGAGTGTTTTGTGACCTAAGAGTTTTTTTTTTATGTTTGTAATTTGAATGTATGTGTTATGATTAGTTTGGATACGCTGATCAAGTAGATAGGTTTTCTAGTGAACAATATTCACTTCTTACCATTTTATAAAAATTAAGTAACATGATGTACACTCAGAAGGGTTTGTATGTGTGTGATGGTGGTTGTTTGCACATCAAGAACCTGATTGTTCGCTTGTCAGGTAGGTAAGTGAAAAATGTTTACGCAAAGAGGAATGGAGGACACATTGCACAGCCATACCCCGAGGCTAAGGTTAATTCTACTACGGGTTAGAAAGAAAATGTGTTTTCTTATGAGAGAGTTTGGCACAGGGAACAGTTTTGCTGGTAGTTTCACTGCAATCGCTAATGGATCTAATAAAATAATAAACCGCCGTAAAATTAAATTAAGTAGGCTTAAGAATGAGGTAAGTCATTTAATATCATTTTAAATGAAAAACAAACCCATTACGCCTTTCACTAAAGTCCTGTGATTGGTCAGTTATCACCTATTACCGACAATAGCGTTCAACCGGCAGACATTGTCCCTGTGCTAAACTTTTGAAAAATATATTTTCAACATGTAGTAGAATTAACCGTACCCGTGGCGCATGTTATCAGAGATTAGAGAATAACAAAGATAGAGCCTAACGTATGGCTTAGTGCGAGGGTTTGGTGACTTTGAGACAGAAGTGGGAGAAGCCCATCCGCCATGTTAGCAAGTGAAAAGTGTTTTTATTACCATAGCAACGTGTATAATGCGACTGTGGGTTGACCAATCATAACCTCATTTCTAAATACACCTGCAGGAACAGCTGATAACACTTCTATACAACTCCACAATATTGCTACTTAAAAAACGGATTGGTCTCAGTATAGGCTGCTACCGTCTCTACTTTTCTCTCATCTGGTTGACATCGAACCTGCTACCTCGAGTTGTAAGCAGGGCGTAACTGTGCCGTATACCGCGCGAGGCGCATCAAGCGAAGCCGTGGAAGCACGCTGGCAAATGTGGCCATAGTAACACAAAAAATTTGCCAGACATAAGAGTTATCGTATTTTACACGTTTTTTTGTACAAATCGCAAATGTACTGTGTTTATCGTTTTCAACGTCGAGTGGATTGTGAAATTCTGCGTGAAATATGTGAGCTTAAGAACACTATCACAACACATGTTGACATTTTAATTCAGAATAGTTCACTATTCTTTCAGGAGACCCACAGTCCGTGCAAAATTGGCCTATATCCGTGACTTTACCTACGTCGCAACATGCCATTTATTGTAACTTATCCTCGTATTTCACTGGGTGTAAGTTGGAGTATTCAAACACCAATTACGTTTATTTTCTATTTGGCTTGGTAGTGTGTTACTTGACAGGTAGCAGTGGTCGGAATTTTCCGTAGCTACAATTTTCATTTCTTTCAGAGTGGTTTCCTGTATTTTACTTAGCTTCTGAGTTGAGTCTATGTACTGTTGTTGGTTATCTGATGTTTAGAACACGTCGTAGCCTCACACTTCTGGATGGAGTAGCAACAATTGTATATGCACCTACTGTTTATAAGGCACTATAAGGAGCGGGTATAATCGTCCGCCATTTTGGGTCTTTCGAAGCTGGCGCAAGCCAATGCATGCGCGCGCGCCACAAAAACCTGTCTAACTAAACTTTTCATAAATCTGAAACTATTCAGCCAAATGTATTCAAAATTTTTGTATAGCATTTGTGAACTATGCTGCCAACGATAACGTCCATTAACTTAATTTTATGCAACTATCATTTTATTACAAAAATTTTTTAACAATGCCATGTCGACATTTGACTGGAAAATGCAGAGTTAATTATAGTAAGCGAGAAACTTTTTTGTTATACGAGATAGATGGGGGGTATCAGCGAACAAAATAAAAAGGATAGTATAAATTAACTTTCTATGCCCCTCATGACGATTTCCGGGAATCGCTGTTCTTTTGGCGGCAGGTGGAAGATAGAATATTTCGTGCGCGAGGCATGGTCTCGCACAACGACGCGAATACAACTACACTCTTAGTTTATCTACACAATATTTACTATGCAAATGTCAGTTGTGTGTGTATATATATATATAATGTTACCAAGTTTCTAGTTTGTAATGTTACTTTTTACTATTTACTTAATTAGATAACATAGAACATAATTGTGAAAATAAGTAGTAAAAAACTGTTATTCATTTACATACTTCTATTTAACTAATGCTGTGTACCAATCATTTTACTTTTTTTACAGATTAAATTGATCACCCGTGATGTAAGCTAAAGTTACACATTTTGTAATATCTCAAAAACTTATATTGAATATATTTGAAATTATGGTTTACAGCATTTTTTTTATTCTTCCCGGATGCCATGTAGAAAATTGCGTAGCTATTTTATTATATTCATTAACCTAAAATAGAGCATCAAACCAAAGCAATTTTTGTGCGTAACAGTGGAAGAGATACTGTACTAAAATTAATAAAATTTTAAAATATGTACAAATTTTACAACAAGCAGTTATTTTGCGCATAGTTTAATACAGTTTCATCACTTAAAAAATATTGTTAATGCAAATTAGAATTATGACTTAGTTTTTTTTTACAGAACATCTTGCATCTTTTATTTACATTTTTGTTTAAGTCCACTACAGCATAGACCCTCAATTATATCCCAAATGAATATATAACGTAAAAATAATTCAACCGACACCTAGATTTGAACTCATAACCCTTAGAGTACCAGGCTCGTTCCTGAAATAGCTATCTGTGATCTGCCGCAACCGTCACATGAAATTTTATGACAATAAACAGTAATCGTATAATGAACTACACTTATCTGTTTATCGTAGTATAAGTGCAAAGTATATGTTTTAAGTGGTCAAGGAATAAATGTGTTTCGAACAATATTGTTTCATGGACATACCCTTATTCTAAAACATGTATTTTGGTCACTTATTGTAAAGGAAAGTAATAATTCTCGAGTTCAATGGCCGACGTGTTATAATCCATTGTCCCATGTATACTCAAGCCCCGTCTAATAGTTCACTGTGTGTTGTTCCTGTGGCCGGGGCTTGTGTACAAACAGATCAATGGATTCCTACACGCATGTCGTTGAACACGCGAAATATTCCTTTCCCTACTTATTGTTATAAACTTTTTGCATGATATTTATTTAAATATCTTTACTAACGTTAATTTTTATATTTAATTATTGCCTCTGAAGTGACAGTTTGTAGTAAAACGCATATACAATATAAATATATGCCACACATTTCTGGGAGAAGATACGTTGTGCCGAATTATCGCAATGAATGAGGAACCTCTGCAGGCATGTTGAGGTTCTGGCGTTGTGTGGGGTACAAGGAAACATTTTATTGAGCGTTTAAGTTAGTGTCACAGTTTTCATATCATTCTTAGGGGAACGAAAATTACTTAGTGTTAACAAGATCGTTATATTTGCGTGGTTTATATTAACCAGGTTCACTGTAGTTTTTAAGGCCATGATCTGTCATTTATTTCAAACAATTGCAAAGAACTCAAATATTTTTAACCAAATGTTTTGAAAATAAAATTTTAGACTATGTACAGTCATACGATACACAATTATGCTTTTAATGTGATAACTGCCTCTTTTACAACTGAAGCCTCGATAATACTAGTATGAATACGTACATAACAAATAGCACAAAATTAAAAATATTATATGTATTTGCATTTCAATGAGTTACCGATACTTTTAAAAACCTAGTATAGGCATCAGATGAATTAGCTTTTGTGTATTTATCGTTTATTATTAATTGCTGAAAATGTGCCTTTAAGTAAATAAAAAATATATATTTCCAGTTGTATGTAGGCCTAAGCCTATTTTGTGGGAGAATCAACAATCTTAAAAGGTTTTTTAAAAAATAGCAGTTTTCAAAAACTATCTGTAGTGAAATTAAGGATGTTGCATTATTTTTCTATTCAATATTTTATTTTGTAATTTTTTTTTATATTCTATAACGTATGCTTTTGTATACAACCCTTGTAACATAGCAATTGATTATTTATATATATATCCGCATGATTTGTTTATGTTTAGGAATATTGACGTTTGTTTGTCTATGTTTACTTAAGTATCTTTGGCCGTAGACACCTCGAGCCGTGTTATTTTATTACGTGTTCCTGGTTTTGTAATTTATATTGTAATAGAATTTATCAGTGGTAATGGTCTCCAGGTTTCTACCGATGAAAGTAGTTTTTACTTGATCACCATCGCGTACTGTGACCTGGTTTGCCGTGCTATCGATAGTGAATAGAGGTTGTAAAATTGGATAAGAGAAGTGAGGTGTGCGAAGTTTGGAACGTAGAAAAAAAAAAGAGGAATGTTGGAGAAAACAAAAAATAACGAGAGCTAAGGAAGACGCCGGAAGGAATTTTCGACGAACGTAGCCTTCGAGAAGGACGACGAGGCTCAATATGAAGAGGTCTACCAAGAAGTCCACTGTATCAGTAATGAATTGATACCGGATGGAGGCAAAACGCCGAATGCAGTTAACTTCTCGTCGAGAGCTATCGTCGAGGACTACCTTCGACGAGGTCCGCCAGGAGGGTCGTCGTTCGGGGCCATTGTCCAGGTTCTGAGGGCCGTCTGCAGGGAGTTTCATCCTATCGCCGGTGACCAGGGCTAGTTTCGCACCATCCAGAGAGACGAATTCAGGTCCTACTCCGTCGTACTGCCCAGCCTGACGAGGTTTCCCAACCGTAGAAGAAGACGCCCGGTAAACGATGACATCCATAATTTATTAATTACTCATGCACAACACTAGCCATGAACAAGCCTATACAAATATTTAGAACTGGAGTGCCTATATGTTTCTCGTATCGCATTGAGCTACCAATAAATTAAACCCACACATACCCGCCGTGTAACGTTATGGTGCG